>JACEIK010006433.1:37651-49525 GCA_018107945.1 Datura stramonium
ATCACAACATCACCTCAAGAATATTTTATAGAGGACGTCACATCAAGAATACACCCCCAATGTTAGTTATTAGCTAGGTTTCACTTCTTCCTATGTTCTCATACCTAATATTAATCCTCCTATTTTATTAGTTGCGTCACTACAAATCTTTCTTCACGACATCATGTTTTAAGATACCTCTACACTCATTGATTTTACATTAATAGTACACATTTATACAATTCACTAATTATATTCTAACTCAAAAGTAAGCCATAACCTACCTGGACGCCAAGCTGATGTCGATAGAGTGGTAGGACTCCATTTCCTAGCTTCGAATTCATGCCCCTTGAAAGATTGCGCCGGAGAGGTTGGTGAAGTTATTCCCTTCCTTAGCCTCCTTCTTCTTTTCTTTGCTAAAATAACTAGGATAGTTTCCAAGGTGTTTCTAATGACAAAACCGATCAAGAGGAAGAAACTTAGAATATCATAGGGTATGGGTTTTAAAGTGAGAAAAGCATAGAGTTCTGGTTCGCGTATTCTGCTGCAGCGGTCCTGCCATGGCGATGATGTGCCACCGTAGTGGTCTTGTCGCCAGGCCCACAAAATTTTTTAATTCCGCCCCTTTAAAACAAAACCATTACTTTCATCCTTACAAGAAAATAACATCAGGCCTGAATAAAATTCTCAAATTCTAGCGTCAATGTTGTCAAGGTGCTATAACGATAGGACAAGTCATTACAAAAAATAAAATATTTATGAAAGGCCATGCACTTATAAAAAATGAATAGTATTGTAATAGTAAAATAAATAATAAAATAAGGCCTATAAAAGGTACTCTTGAAAAGATGAGAAGGCAAGTTTTGGAAAATCCTTCACTTTTTAAACAAAGCCTCTTTTATTCCCATCACTACAAAATTCCCTTAAGTTATTTTATGATGTTAATAAGAAGATCATCATTATTGTAATTTATCTTCCTACATTATTTTTGTAATGACACATTCAGTCGTATTAAAATTACATTTTCTGTGACACAAGTGCAAGAATTTAAATATTTTACTAAAGATGAAGTTTTGTTTTTAAATTAATGAGTGTAAAATGTGTGGCCCTTTTGAATCATATCTAAGGAATTCCTCGGTTCGCGCCGAAGAAGCAATCACTCGATCATTATCAAAATGACTGCAATTGTTTTCTGTTCGCGAAGATCCCACCAGAGCGCCTGCTATTTCTAAGGCTATGAACTAGATCAGAATCATTCTCAATGAGTCCATAAAAAGTGATCCTATTTTTTTCATAGAGCTTGGATAAAGACCAAAGATCTTGAGCGACCGATCTGGCAGAACAAATCAAAAGATAAAGATGTACCATTAATCTTTTCACGCTTGTTTGAGGCTCAAAGTACCATTTATACAAATAAGAATCCCTTTCATTACATGATTTCTTGTTCACATAGATAGATATAGGATCTATGGGGCAATTACTCAGAAGTACATTTTGTGCCTGATAGATTTTGACTCTATCTGACAAACATATCAAGATAAAGAATAGGAAAGGGCCCTTAGATTTATTTGTGACCTCTAAGGAGCCGTATTAGGTGAAAATATCACGTATGGTTCTTTAATAGCCATGACACAGTGATGTTATTATTGACTATGAGTATCTAACACTTCAAGTACATTTGATATAGTAAAAGCGCAGTCAAAATATTGTTTCATAGGTGGAACTTGTGGTGTCAACCCATTAGGTTTATCATTTTTATAATTTCTTCTCTAGCGGAGTGTTAAAAATTACATTTTAATTTACTAGAACAAGAAGGAGAATTAGTATAAGGGTATTACACCAAATATATAAGTATCAAATTTGATTTATTTTACATTACTTCATATCTGAATCTACTAGTTTCTTCATTATTTGTAACAGTTCTTTACTTGGGAGGTTGGAATCTTTCTATTTCGTACATATTTGTTCCTTATCTATTTGACATAAATAAAAGGGGTAAAGTCTTTGGAACACTAATTGGTCTTTTTATCATATTACCCAAAACTTATTTATTTTCGTTCATTCTTATTGCAACAAGATGGACTTTATCGAGGCTGAGAATGGACCAACTATTAAATCTTGGGTGAAAATTTCTTTTACCTATTTCTCTAAGTAATCTATTATTGACAACCCTGTCCAAACTTCATTCCCTATTAAAGACCATAATATTCCAGATTCATGACTTGTCTCAAACAAGAGAAAGAAACAAACATAAAATCTTTATTTTTTAATAGATATTAGTGAATGGATAATAATATAAATTTTAAAATTTAAGTGGGCCAGACAGGTGGAACCACTAGAGCGGGTAGTCCTTCACCATAGCAGGACCGCTGCAGTGTGGAAGGGATTGCCACAACGAAAGACGTGAAGCAAAAATTCGTGTTTCAATAAATTTTAAGATCCAGTTGTTATTATAACAAGGATGGATTAATAAAAACACCCTAGGGGAAAGATTTAGATATTCCACCAGGAATTAAGAAGAGGGGCTTTAAAAGAACAAGACTCCACCTTCCTCTCGACGACTTTATTCCAGAACGCTAGACTTGGAGAAAAAATGGAACTCCATTGATTTCATAGCAACAACTTGGCGCCCAGGTAGGTTATGGCTTAACTTTGAGTTAGATTTTGATTAGTGAATCGTATACGTATGTGGAATTGATGGGTATATACTTATACATATAGAAGGTTATAAATGATTAAGACTAACGTAAGAGGGTGGATTATTATGTGATTATGTGACTACAAAGTCAATTTAATTATATTAGAAAGAAAAAGGGTGGATGTTGTAAGACCTAGGCCATGTGTATTATGGATGCAACTATTCTTGATAGTATTCTTGCTATTGTTGTGAAGAGATGACTAGTAGTAAGGATGGTTTATCTTAAAAGTGTATTCAATGAAAGGAAGAACGGGTATTAGTGTATCCCCGTGGCTAGTTAATTATGAAATTCAAGTTAAATATGGAAAAGAATAAATATCGTGTGTTTTGTGTAAGTTGCTAGCGATATAGTTATTATGATAGGGACGATGATACCCTCCCGAGTAAAATCACTTTAAAATGGAAATCGTAATATTGGTATAATAATTCATGATGTATATGAGTATTGAATGGAGTTCTTATAGAGCCATGGTAGGATGATTGAACGGATAAATAATTGGGATCACATTATTGTACATACTTGTTTGTGATAGTGATTATTGTGACTTGACACTTCTTTGTGAATAATGCTGTGCAAATTGTTGGTATTGTGAATATAATTCATGATTTTTTTCGTATGATGATTGATTTGAGAGAATGTTAAAGTATGTTGATGATTGTTGGATAATACACCATTATTTTGAGACGAGAGGCTCGTATCCGAGGGGAGCATCCGGACGAGCAACTATGACTGTGATAACTTAGTAACATACCATTACTATGAGATGAGTGGCTTATGCTCAAGGTTAGCATCCAGATGAGATGATAATAATATGAGTGGCTCATTCTTGAAGTAAGCATCTAGGTGAGCAGTTGTGATATGCGTGGCTTATGTCCGAGGGGAGCATCCAGATGAGTAAATCAGTGAGAGCGGGTACCACCACTGGTATGGTACATGGATTTCTAGAGTCCCCTGCAGGTCATGACTGATAGATCAAATATAAGATCCTTTGGAATGTGTGTATAGATGTGTGATAAATATGTGATCAGCTTTGATACAAAGAAATAGACTAATGAGGTACCAGGCTATACAACTGTACTTCGGTATGGGCATGATTCTATTAACTTGATTTGATTTTCTGTGTGATTGCAAGTTATAGGTGATGCCTGTTTTAAAAGACTTATGCTTCCAAAAAGGGAATTGTATGAACTGTTGAAAATGATTTATGTGTATGTGTATTATTAATCATTAATCCTTAAGACTCGACGAGTGTATATTAAACTTTATTGCTGGGTTGGTCTTGATAGTGGGGATGATCCTGTAAAAGGGATAGGGCTAGGATACTGGGTATTATTTAACGAGTAGATGAGCAAGGATTTATAATGGGTATTGTGACTTGATAACGATGTTAGTTACATAGTAATGATAACGTTTGAGAATTATCGATTCAATAAAGCATTATAATGATCAATTCTATCTGGTAATAATGAGGTAAATATATTGGAATAGAGAGGTGCCCAATTCTTATCGATCTACTGACTGGCAGGAGCACGTTGCAGCGGTGGAATTTCCGCTACAGTGAGACCGCCGTAGCAGTAGGAGTTCCACTGCAGTGGTGGTTAGCCAGATTTACCATTTAGGGATTAAGGCAAGAGACTTATTAAAACTTGTTAGGATTGTTGCTTAGTGGTCATGGGTTCTTGAAGAAAACCAGGGGGAATATGAATAGACATCATAATGTATTATTTTATTATTTTCTGTTGATATTGGTTTTATGCTATATTGTGTGAACTAATCTTAGTCGGTTGATGATGCTTACCAGTATGTGTGGTGTGATGATACTCCTCTTGTTACACCTTTTAGGGTGTAGGTTTGAGATAGGTTGATGAAGCTTCATGATTGAAGGGATGATTCTCCGCATCAGCTTCATATCTCTTTTCTTAGGGAAAGTTGTGTCTTTTGATAACTTTCAAAACAACTCTGTCGTTAGAGAGGTGGCTACGGTTGTTGAAAAACAAGTAACCAAACAAAGAGTTAGGGTTGGATCCACAAGTATTGGAGGTTAGATTCGCCAAACATCGTAAATTAATTCACATGCACTATATCTAAACAATAAAATAAAATTTAGGAGAATAAATTGAACAACTTCAATTGTAAACTTAAATCAAAGCAAGGGGAGAAACGTTGTTGCTGCAAGTGAGAGACTAGGGGTGTGTTTGATGGGGCATCGATTTGATAGATATTAACGAAGAAGCTTAGATTCAATTAGTGCATTGATAGCCTTGGCATTAGGCTACACTCTAAGTTTCTCAACCAAAAGAATGTGTCTACTTTGGATTTTCTCAAACCTCAAAGCCAAAACCTACTACACAACCAAACAATTGTTGAGGAAAGGTTTAGACTATTTCTTGATCTAACCCTTTAATAGAGTTTGAATTGGGTTTAGACTATCACTAGCTCCAACCCATAGATCAAAAACTCCAATTCCTCACTATTGAAGTCTTACCCAACTTTAATTTCCTTTTTCAAGCAAAAGCAAAGTTAGAGACCTCAATTAATATTTGCAATCATTAATTATCCAATTATAACTTGAAGAAATTAATAGATCCATGCTTTCTACTCAAATATAAGGTTAATTAATCAATACCCACTTAGATCTAAAAATCCATCATTCACACACACCCCTAGAAGGGAATTTAGCTACTCATAATTAAGAAAAGAGAAATTATACCAAGGAAAATTCCTCAATTCCATTCATCATTAACAATTAAAATCAAGTCTCAGTTTTTGAGCCTTCAACAATGGTGTTTTCCCCAAAGAGAATGAAGAAGCAAAATCAGAAAATGTACTATCTCTATCACTCTCTGTAATATTCTCTATTTTGTACTCTTTCTTTTCTCTTCTAATGTGTTTTCTATTTTCAAATGGTGTAAAAATTTCTCTATAAATTCCTTGCACAACTATCTAAAAATGCCTTTGAAAGTTTCTCAGGTACATGTTTGCCCTTCTGGATGATTTTTCCTTTCAAAAGTGATGCGAGTCACTTGCGCTGGCACCTGCATTTCGCAGGTGCCAATGTGCGTCTTGCAGATGCCTCTTCAAGCCCAGGCAGTGCTCCTACTAAGTCATCTGCGTTGATATTTGCTATCTGTAGATACCAATCTACGACTTGCATTCTGGTTCCAACAAATCTCTTGATCTTCTTGCATGGAACTTGTTAAACGTAGATGAAAACTTGTGGAATGCATGTCCTGACTTTCCTTCCAGCAGATTACTTTCAGTTCAATTCCTTTATCTTCTTAGTTTCAATCAAATGCCTACACAAAAGAGAATAAAGGGCATAAAACCTTTGTAAATTGTGTTAAAACAAAACAAACTCATGCTTAAGAGCCAAATGAGTTGGTAAATTACCAACTCATTAAACCCCCAATCATGAACTATTGCTTGTCCTCAAGCAAAACATTCACTCACAAATGGAATTTACTTAATCTTATCACATCATGAGGGTTGCACAGAGGAACACTAAGACTCAAAATAACCCCAAAATAACAAAAAGACTCAAAAAAATAAAAAGACTCTAAACAAGTGCACATATTTCAATTGGTACCACCACAAGTACCTGGAAAAAATTACCATCACCCATTCAATTCAAGTCAGGGGCATTTTTATTTCAATCAAAATCATCAAGCATCTCAAGTTATTGACCTCTAACTTTCAATATTTGCCTAAATGCTCACTACATAACTTGTCACATTCATACTCGTCAATTGAGATCAATACTTCCACATTTACTCCAAGGAAGTTATGCCACTCACCAAAAGAGATAATACCATTCACAATTATGAAATTCACATAATAGGGAATATAAGATGATCTAGAAAGACTCACTCTCCCAAAGATATTGAAGTGTACACACATTGACTCATACACTTGCCCTTCATGTAACTAGCCACTAATACAGAGTTTCCAAACTTGGAATCACTAAGGACTTGCGGGTCATAATGTAAGCTAGGGTTAAGGGTAAGACATCTTTTAATTCAAGTGACTAGAACCTCCCCCCCTAACGCTTTTGTGACACAAATCAGCATGCTGCTTACAATATGGAGTCAACTTCACCTTAGCTCTCCTTTTATAATCCCAATTTTCCCAAAGAACCACCCTTTTAAACACCTTTAATTTCTATATTAAGCCTCCTCTATATAAGATATAGCACCAGTCAATTCTTTTCTTTCTTCTTTTTGATCAAAGATTTTCAACCAGCCATTTTGTTTTTACATTAAGTAATCAGTGCTACCTCGCGTTGAAGCTCTTCCTCTTTTTCCTTTTGTGCACACACCTAAACTTAGGCTTTTGACTACATCAATATTTCATTTATTTATTCTCCCCCAAATATTGGGCTTTAAGCCCCTAGTTTTCTTTCATCGCTAGCAATTAGGGAGGAATGAGTGCCAAAATAAAGGATTAAAAAAAGGTTTAAGGCTTGTAATGTGGTTTCCAAGAAAAAGGTTTAAAACTCAAAAATGGTTAACTAGGATCGATGTTAAAGGTGGGCCTTGTTTTTTGTGAAGTGACTATATCGATTCGGTGGGGCACAGGGAGAGGAAAAGGTGGGCAAGGCAGTACCTCCACCGGTGCTTCCTTTGATAGATGATGAGAGTGAAGAAGAGCTACTGCCGGTGTTTGATTTCATTACTGAGGACCCAGTGGCACAAGATAAAGGCAAAAGGCCTCGTGAGGAGGCATGCTTTGAAGATGATGATTCTCTGCTCCGTCAGCAAAAGCGAGAGCGGAGTGAGATGGAGAGAGCACTGCATATATCGAGAGAGGAGGCTCAATAGAGAGCTGAAATTGAGGCAGCGAGAGCTCGTGGAGAAGGGATGAGCTCTTTTGGTTATGAAAATGCATCGGCTCAAACCAGTAATATTGGAGAGGATATTGGAGGAGTAGTTACACCCTCCACCGACCAAGTTGTTTATACCTAGGTCGCACAGTTATGTTCCCTATTTCCTTAGTTTCATTTTATATATATATATATGCATTGAGGACGACACATGCTTTTCTTGATGGGGTGGGGGAGGGATACCTATGCATTTTGTGCATTTTTGCTGAACATAACCCGAGGGTTTTTCTTGCCGGATATATTTTCCCTCGGGTGTTCCATATCTAGTAGAACCGACACGTTTAGGGTTTTATGTTTTTTTGTGTTTGTTTGTGCCAATTGGAAGAAAGTTAGGTGAACTTAAGGCAGTCAAGAGCTTAAATTGTTGATTTTTGTTGAACTAATAATTTGATACCCCTCCTAAATTTTTTTATGTGTATGTTAAAGTCGACAAGTATGACCTTTGTGAATCTTTGCATGGCATTGAAACTGTGAACATGTTCACAATTGTATGGTTGTACCTAATCTAGCAGTTAGTAGAAGTGATGATGTTGACATGTGCTATGTGTGAGTGAGCTTTAATAGATAAATTCGGCTGTGTGCGTCAATCTAGAACTTTCCTGGTCAGTCATACCGAGATAGAGGATAACAACTAGGAAAGTATCATAGGCCATTTTTGAATTATGAGCCCGCTTTAGCCTTTAAAGACCTACCAAAAGAGAATTAATATCCCTTGATCTGAATGCTTGAGCTTAAATCGACCTTTCTTTTTGGTCAGACCAATTCATCTTCCTGCTTTGATTAAGAATGAATCTGTTTTGGCCCTGGTCCCTCCTTGGACACTGTGAACCTCAACTCAGGAAAATCGCCGAAGTTGAAGGTGACTATTATAGGGGTGATTAAGAAGAGTAGGGTGGAATGAAAAATTGGGTAATTAAAAGGAAAGAGCGGGTGAGGTATGCATAATGAAAAGAAAAGAAAGAAGTAAAAATTGTTGTCAAAGAGCAAGAAAAGAAAAGAAAGAAAAATGTGACATCAATGAATGCTTGAAAGAAGAAGAACCGCATCCGTTGTTAAAAATGAAAATAAAAGAAGAAGCAAGTAAAGGTTAAAGGGGAGAAAATAGGAAAAAAGGTTAAAAGTGGAGTCAAGACGTGTTGATGTGCTGTGAACTTACAACACTATTGACGCTCAAAACTAAGAAAATAGCTTGGACTTAGGTGTATTTATGTGGATATGAGATGCTTTTCTTTTGATTTCAGGATAAATGGGTGTTGGAGCATAAATTTGCAAAAGGAAGCTAAAAGTGTGCAAAAAAGGGCAAAAATGCAGTCCACAGTATGATCCGTAGGATGGACCTACGAGTCGTACTAATGGCCGTGATAAAAAGCAAAAGGCTGAAGCTGGAAGAATGAACCTACGAGTCTTGCCACAGATCAAACCATGCTTGTACGAGTCGTAGTAAGGCAGCCGTGATGAACTCCAGAAGAATTGCACAAGAGGTTGATTCTTAGTACGAGAGGAGACCATGACCCGTGAGAGCTTGGTACGAGTCGTACCACACCAATCATGGTGAACTTCAGACAAATTGCAAAGATTTAGAATCAAGACACGGGAGCCTTGTACGAGTCGTAGGAAGGAGGTATGAATCGTACCTTGGCTCGACACTTATCCAAAAATCAGCAAACAATCCAAACCATGAGATGCTGCCACGGACCGTAGGATGCTCCTACGAGTCGTTGGATGATCCTTGATGAGGTCGGCACTAGATATGGAAAATCACCTTGTTAGCCTAGGAAAAGGATTCTTATGTCTATATAAATATGTTTTATGTTTTATTTTTCAGAGGTGACATTAAGTAAAATTAGGTTTAGTTGGAAAACATTGGAATAGACAATTTTACATCTTTGAAAGAAAGAATTGAGTTGGTTCAACCTTGTGACAACCTTTTCTTGAATTCATATTGTTCTTGCTACTTGTTCTTCAAGATTTTGCGGATTAATTAAAGGAAGCATTTTTCTCAATCATATTTGTAAGTATTGTTTTTATGTCTTTAATCACGAACACACTTCACAACCTTGCAACTATGAGAGGCTAAAACCTCCATAGCTAGGGTTGAGGGAACCATGATGAATTAACAAGCTAGGGTTGCACAAAGTGAGTCTAAAATCAATACTAATTACTTATATTGTATTCTCTTCATGCTTTAATGATTCTTAGTGGTGTACAATGTTAGGAAGTGCCCGAATTCTTTACTTGCTTTGGTCGAAGAGGTAGAGATTAGGAAAAGAGAATTACAACATGAACTTGATGATCATTATATTAACTGGAGTTGTGGTCACATGATAGTTATATCTGAAACTTAGTGACAACAGTTAGTTTGGAAACGCTCATGAGACTTGGTGGAGTAATTGAGTATAGTCATTCAGTTGGAATTGGTTGATCGTTTGAATGAACCTAAGTTATCAGTTCTGTAAGTAAGTATTGGTGAAGATCACGAGTGTATACCTAAAGCTGTTATGAATCCATCGGGAACACAAACCCTAGTTATCCTTTAATTATTAATTCACAACCATAATCTTGATAGCTGCTTTGTTTTTACTATTGATTATTGTTAGAATCCCCCTAATTGTGAAGTAACTATATACAAGTTCACTTACCGGTTGTAATCTGGATCTTCCATATTCCCTGTGGGATCAACCCCAACCTCTAAGTTGGGTTCTTTATTGACAACGTCCGCTTCATACTTCAGTTAGAAGTATGGTTTGAGCATTATCAAAAAGTGGCGCCGTTGCTGGGGAATACGGCTAAGACTAGGTTATTAGCTTGTATTTGACTTGTTGGTAGTTACTCTCCTTTTTACATTTTTTTCCTTTGTTATTCTTTTGTGACTTCCTCAGGTTTTCATCGAGGGATGAATCCTCCACGCAAACACTTAAGATGGAACATGATCAGCTGCCAGCCTTAGTGGAAGGAATTGTGACTAATGATACATTGGCAGCTGTAATAATGAATTATGGAGACAACGGGAGCCCATAATACACAGAGATGATTAATTCTTTAAATGGATAGGGTCATATAGCTTCAGCCTAAATAAGTTAGACCTGGATCTAAAGAACCGTTCAACACCATCGGATAAGCCATCTGTGGAGGTACCACCAATCCTTGAGCTGAAAGCACTACCTCCACATCTCAAGTATTCATTCCTTGGAGAAAACAACACTTTGCCAGCTATAGTTGCAGCAAACCTATCAGATGAGCAGGTGGAAGTTGTGGTCAACATATTTAAAAGATACAAGAAGGAAATTGGATGGACCATAGATGATATCATCGGAATCCCACCAGGCATATGCACTCATAAGATCCAGCTGGAACTAGATTGTCAGCCATGTTACTAGGCTTANATCCCACCAGGCATATGCACTCATAAGATCCAGCTGGAACTAGATTGTCAGCCATGTATAGAGCATCAGCGCCACCTAAACCCGCCCATGCAAGAAGTGATAAAAAAGAAGATTATCAAGTGGCTGGACACTGGGATAATATATCCCAGTGCGGACAGTCAATGAGTAAGTCCTGTTCAGTGCATACCAAAGAAGGGTGGGATCACAGTGGTGCCCAATGCAAAGAATGAGTTGATACTGACACGACTAATCACATGATGGCGTGTATGCATGGACTACAGGAAACTCAACCACTGGACCCAGAAGGATCATTTTCCAATGCCATTCTTGGATCAGATGCTTGATAGACTGGCAGGTATAGGATGGTATTGCTTCCTTGATGAATATTCAGGGTATAATCAGATCACTATTGCTCGAGAAGATCAGGAGAAGACGGCCTTTACCTGTCCATATGGGACCTTTTCTTTCAAGAGAATGCCCTTCAGACTGTGTAATGCACTAGCTACCTTCCAACGTTGTACGATGTCCATATTTTCAGACATGGTGGAAGACACCATAGATATATTTATGGATGATTTCTCGATTGTAGGTGAGTCATTCGAGTCCCTCCTTGAGCATCTGGGTAGAGTGCTAAAAATATGTGAGGAAACCAATCTGGTCATAAACTGGGAAAAATGTCATTTCATGGTTAAAGAGGGAATAGTGTTGGGCCATAAAATCTTGGAAAAGGGGATTAAGGTGGACAAGGTAAAAATTGAAGTTATATAAGGATTTCCACCCCCTATTTCCATAAAAGGGCTCAGAAGCTTTTTAGGGTATGCAGGATTCTACCGACGCTTTATCAAGGATTTTTCCAAAATAGCACAACCATTGTGCAAACTACTGGAGAAAGAGGTAAAGTTCATATTCGATGAGGCATGTCTAAAAGCTTTTG
>JACEIK010006434.1:46159-90093 GCA_018107945.1 Datura stramonium
TTTACATAAAATTACATGAAAATGTATAAAATAAATTAGATAAACAAGACTAAATTAAGGTATAAAGCATCACTGGGGCATGCTATTTTGCCCGAGATCACCATCTCCCCCTTTGTAGAAAGCTTCTATTTCTTTTCTGAGTACTGCCTCCTTAATCTTAAGCAAAATGGGATCTTCATCTTGCCTAGACTTAACTTCCACCACTAAGGAAGAATTTGACCCGCTCTACAAAATCACTCCACCCTCAGCTGAATCCACCAACTGTACTCCCAACCGATCTAGTCTGTGGATGTCCTTTATCATTTCCTTCTTCCCTCTTCAACATGAGTTACACTTCCCATGGACAACCTGCTTAGTGCATCCGCCACCACATTGGCTTTACCTGGATGGTACAACACACTCATGTCGTAGTCTTTCAGTAACTCCAATAACCTTCTCTGACGAAGATTTAGGTCCTTCTGACTAAACACATAGTGAAGGCTCTTGTGTTCCATGAATACATCCACGTGAGCCCTATATAGGTAGTGTCTCCATATCTTTAGCGCAAACACCACCGCTGCCAACTCCAAGTCATGAGTTGGATAATTCTTCTCATGAACTTTGAGTTGTCTGGAGGCGTGGGCTATCACTTTGCCCAGCTGCATCAGAACGAAACTGAGCCCAACTCGGGAAGCATCACAATAATAACCAACCCATCTGTTCCTTCTAGCAGGGTCAAAACTGGAGCGGTAGTGAGTCGAGTCTTCAACTCCTGGAAAATCTTCTCACACTCATCCGACCACGAAAATTTCACCTTCTTCTGAGTTAACTTAGTCAGAAGGGAGGCTATAGAAGAGTAACCTTCCACAAACCGTCGATAGTAACCGGCTAGACCCAGAAAACTCTTGATTTCAGTCGGAGAGGTAGATCTGGGACAATCTTTCGCTGCTGTTATTTTATGAGGATCTACATGCATTCCCTCACCCGAGACCACATGATCCAAGAAGGCCATAGACTTCAACTAGAATTTGCACTTGCTGAACTTGGCGAACAACTGTCGGTCTTTGAGTGTCTACAACACTAATCTCATATGGTTAGCATGTTCTTCCTCATTTTTGTAGTATACTAGGATGTCGTCGATAAATACAATGATGAACATATCCAAATACTGCTTGAATACTCAGTTCATCAAGTCCATAAAGGCTGCTGGGGCATTTTTTATCCTATAAGACATTACCAAAAACTCATAATGACAATACCGCGTTCTAAATGCTATTTTCGGTATGTCGCATTCCCTAACCTTTAGCTGATGATACCCCGACCTGAGATCTATTTTTGAGAAACAACTGGCTCCCTAAAGCTGGTCGAACAGGTCATCAATTCTAGGTAGGGGATATCTATTCTTGACTGTGACTTTGTTCAGCTGACGGTAATCTATGCACATTCTGAGGGTACTGTCTTTCTTACGCACGAATAGCACTGGGGTACCCCAGGGAGAGATGTTGGGTCTAATAAAACCCTTGTCAATAAGATCTTTTAGTTTATCCTTAAGCTCAGCTGGAGCCATTCTATAAGGAGGGATGGAGATGGGCTTAGTATCTGGGAGGAGATCTATTCTGAAGTCAATTTCCCGTTCAGGGGGAACTACGGGAAGATCCTCAGGAAATACATCTGGGAACCCGCTGACAACTGGAACTGACTGAATGGTTAGGGTCTCAGAGTTAGAATTCTTGACCTGAACCAAATGATATAGACATCCTTTGGAAATGAGTTTCTGGGCCTTAAGGTAGGAAATAAACCTACCCTTAGGCGTTGAACTGCTGCCGGACCATTCTAAAACTGGCTCATTAGGAAACTGGAACTTGACAACTCTAGTTCTGCAATGAAATGAGGCATAGCAGAAGTGTAACCAATCCATGCAAAGAATAAGGTCGAAGTATACCATGTCTAGCTCTACGAGATCAGCTGGAATTACCTTGTTAGGACTGTGACTGGGCAATTCTATACACCCTGTTGGCTTTAACTGACTCACCAACTAGGGTAGAGACTGAGAATGGTTCTAAGAGGACCTTTGGACAAATGTGCGGAGAAGAGAGTTGGAGTTTGCAGTTGATGACTGGGTATACTTGAAAATCTCACCCATGAAAGGGGTGATGAGGTTTTGAAAGAAGGGGAAGCTCAGTCCAAGGTATGTGGGACCTTATAGAATTTTGAGACGTATCGACAATATAGCCTATGAGCTAGAGTTACCTTCGGAACTAGAAGCTATGCACCCAGTTTTCCATGTGTCACTTTTGAAGAAGCGCATCAAAGATCCAACCTCAGTGGTGTCATTGGACAGCGTAGGAATAAAAGATAGTCTCTCATATAAGGAAGTACCAGTCCAGATCCTTGACCGTCTGGTTTGTAAGCTTAGGAACAAGGAAATAGCTTCATTCAAAGTCTTATGGAGAAATCAGCAGGTTGAGGGAGCTACGTGGGAGGCCGAAGCAGATATGATGTCCAAATACCTGCACTTGTTCCCTACCGGCTCCAACACAGCTTGAGATATTAGTTTTGACCCTAGAACTTAATTTAGTTTTCATAACTCAATTCATTTGTTCAAGTCTCTTTTCTGTTTGTGAATGTATGTGTGAAAAGTAATTCAGTTCAGTTATGTATTTTGAATCCAGTTTTAGAGTTAAATGAGCAATATTTGGAAACTTTGAATTGCTATTTTTTTGGTTCCTGTGTGTTTTCTAACATTCGAGGATGAATGTTTACAAGGGGGAGATATTGTAATGCCCCGAAAACTCAAAATTTAATTCCGAGACTTAAATCAAAAAATCTAGAAAACTGCAGAAATGTTGCAAAATGACCCACTCAATGAGTCGTTAAGGGACCCAACGACTCGTTAGGTCAACCGTGAGAAGGGTGTCTATGAAAAGTTAGTGTTCCGAACGGGCGACCTCACGAATCGTGGTCAGGTCTCATGACTCGTTGAGTCACTCGTTGTCAAGCTAGAATCCTGAAACTTGAGAAGTTGGCAGGGTTCTTGACGGGTGGTAACCACGAGTCCTCCTCAGTAGGAACAACTCATTGAGTGACCCGTTACCATCCTTGTTTTATTTTCCCGAGGGGTGAGACAGTGTGGTCGACGGCTGGTGACCACGAGTCGAGTCCAGTTACCACGACTCGTTAAGTCACTCGTGGTCACCCACTGGAGATCTCAGGCAGTGTACCTGACGGGCATGACCACGAGTCATTTTCTAGACGCCATGACTCGTTAGGTCACCCATTAGGGACACCTGACAATTTTTCCCAGCGAATGTCTAAGGGCTATTTAGTAAATTCCTATCCTCCCAAGCTCTAAACCACATCATTTTGAATGTAAATTCAGACTTATTAGAGGGTTGGGACGGTTCCTTCCCTCATTCTCACGTTATTTCTCAGAAAATCATCGAAGGTTCTCTCAAAAAAAACTCTCAACCAAGTGTAGGGTTTTCCTCCATTGCAGTAGTTTAAGTCTCCTCCTTCAAGAAACCTTAACTCACGTGTGTGGGGTTTTTTCAAGGGGATTGTTCTTCCCTTGTTTCCCCAAAATCCACTTCAAATTTCTCTATCAGTATTAAGCCCTGAGCTTTCGAGTATGAAAAGGACTCATGTTTATTTTCATTGATTCCACTTAGAATGATGTTCATGTTTATTGTTGATATGCTCTCCATCAGTTCCTTATCAAATTGTTAATATTCGTACCAAAAAGTGAATTTAATCCCTAAACTTTCGAGTAATGGTTTTGCTCTTTAAATTTCATCTAGTGAAGGAAGAATGCTTTGGGCTGAAGTTTCTAGAATTTCCTACTATATACGTATGTCGAGCAAATATTCCATGGATAAGAATGATTTTAGCCTTGTTGGATGAGATTTATTTAATTCTTGAATTGTTTCCATATTATGAAATTCCCGTATTATTGGGATAAGTTGAGTTCTCTATTAGTTGCTAGTAGTTTAGAACAATTAGAACGTAGAGTCTCTTCCAAATCTTTTAGAAAATTGTCAACTGATCAGTTTTACTTTAGTATTTTCCTGATGTGTCACTGGTGCCTCTTAGTTATCAGAATCAGGCTCAGATTATAGCTATTTGGTCCACTAGGCGATCATGACATTCTAGTTATATAGCTCTGACCAGCCCCAGGACCCCAGTTCAGTTACAGCTTGTTCTTAGATGGTTACGAAGCTTACAAATAAGCAGCTCTGACCAGTCAAGAACCCAGTTTAAGAATCTGGTCCGATAGGAATCTCAAGGTACATGCAGTTATACGTCCCTGACTAGTCTTGAACCCCAGTTCAGTATAGGTTTTCCAGTGGGGGTAGGACTTAGCACCGAGCGGGCTGGGGTTCCAGCGCACCCAGGTTTCCAGAACTACGTTGTCAGCGTAGGTTGCAGTATTACTTGGCCTGATTGGCCCCAGACTTTTGTGATCACCCTGAGAGTCTTTGTCAGACCAGATTCTGAAATTGGATTTTAGACTAGTTAGAGCTGCTTATCTGGAAGCGTCGTAATCGTCTAAGAACAAACTGTAAACTGAACTGGGGTCCTAGGGTTGGTCAAAGATATATATATAAAATGTCATGACTACCTAATGGACCAATAAACTAGATTCTAAGTCTTATTCTGAAAACTAGGAGGCACCATTGCCACCTCGAGAAAAGACAGAAGTCAAACTAATCAGTTGACAAGTTCTGAATAGTTCTGAAGAGGTTCTATGTTCTAACTGAATTGAACTACTAAGTAGCTAATAGAGAACCCAACTCATTCCAACAACACGGGAATTTCATAATATAGCAAAATTTCAAGATATAAAGAAATCTCATTCGACAAGGCTAAAATCATCTTATCAATGGAATATTTGCTCATCATATATATATAATAAGAATTACAAGGAAACAGCCCAAAACATTCTTCATTCACTATATGGAATTTAATAAGCAAAAATCATTACTCGAAAATTAGAGCTTAAATTCACTTTGGCAAGAACATCCACAATTCAGGTAAGAATTGATAGAAACCATATCAATAATAAGCAAGGATATCATTCTATATGGAATTAACGAATAATGACATATAATTTCTGCGTATTCAAAAACTCAGGGCTAAAAATGATAGAGAAACTATGGGAGGGTTTTAGGGGACACAAGGGAAGAACAATTTCTCTTGTTGAATTCCCACATACCTGTTTTGAAGTTTCTTGAAGGAGAAAACTTGGACTGCTGCGATGGAGGAAAACCCTAAGACTGCTTGAGAGTTTCTTGAGAGAACTTTCGATGTTTTTCTGAGAATAAACATGGGAATGAGGGAAAGAACCTTCCAAACCCTCTAATAAGTCTGAATTTATGTCCATAACGACATAGTTTAAAGCTTAGGAGAGTAGAAAATTACTAAATAGCCCTTAGAAAATTGCTGAAAAAACTGACAGGTGACAATAACGGGTGACCTAACGAGTCGTGGTGATTGACCACGACTCGTGGCCATACCCATGGAGTACACTATCGGCATCCTCTGTAGGTCACCACGAGGGATCTAACGAGTCGTGGTCACCAGTCGTGGACCACACTGCCTCACTTTGAAGTTTCTATACTAGGCTTGACCACGAGTCACACAACGAGTCGTTACCAGTGATGACGACTCTTGGTGACACTCGTTAGGGCACTGCCTAACAACTGGTTGGGGCTGGTAACAAGGGACATAACGAGTCCTTATAGGTGACCACGACTCGTGGTCACCATCCGTCAAGTCCACTACTTCTCACTTACCAATGCTTACTCCTCCTTCTCACGACTGACTTAACGAGTCGTTAGCTCCCGCAACGACCCGTTAAGTGAGTTTTTATGTGGCAACTGTTGCAGATTTTCAGATTTCTGATTTAAATCCCGAATTTAGTCTTTGAATTTATGGGGCATTACAAATTGAAACTTGGGGAAAGGGTGAGGGAACTCTAAAAAGGCTAGAAATGTGTTGCTTTTATCCACTGACTTTGTAACTAAATTTTTATATTCTCTCAGGAATCTGATCTAAATTAGCTTTCCTAGAAGGAAGTTGAGGATTGAAATTTTTTTTAGGTATACTCTTTGTATTTGTGTTTATGATAATATTTTTATTCTAAAATACTAGCAATTGGAATAATATAAAACTAGATATAAAGACAAGAGATGTAAAAAAAGAGAGAGGAGTTTTCTTCTTTCAATTGTTTTCAAATGTGTTTTTTCATGAGCCAAAAGTACTCTATTTATAGTTACAAATATACATCCTCAAAGGCAAAGAGTAAAGCTACATATTAAATAGATACATATGAATATAAGTGATTCATGTATGTAATGTATAAGATTAAATAGACAGCCATAATTCATTGTATTGATATTAAATGGACAGTAATAATTCATTGTATTCATAACACTCTCTCCCACTTGGATGTCCACAGATAATGTGCCTCGTTAAAACTTTACTAGAAAAAAATCCTGTGGGAAAAAATCTCTACTGAAGGAAAAAGAGTATACACATCTTTAATACGCCTTGAGTGTTGCCTCATTAAAAACCTTACCAGAAAAACCCAATTGAGACAAAACCTTGGTTAAGGAAAAAAAAGTATAGCGCTTATTTCACTCCCCCTGACGAAAACTTTTCTTAATATCTTGGAGACGACACATTCAATTCCTATATCTCAGTTTCTCAAATATTAAGGTTGGTAATGCTTTAGTGAACAAATCCACCTAATTATCAACCGAGCAAAATTGTTGAACATCTATTTCATATTTCTTCTTAAGATCATGAGTAAAAAAGAATTTTGGTGGAATATGTTTTGTTCTGTCTCCTTTAATGTATTCTCCCTTCAATTGAGTTATACATGCAGCATTGTCTTCATATAATGTAGTTGCAATATCCTTTTTTAAAGAAAAATCGCACGTTTCCTGAATATATTGAGTCATTGACCTCAACCAAACATGCTCCCGACTCGTTTCATGAATGACTATTATTTATGCATGATTTGAAGAAGTGGAAGCTATTGTTTGCATCATTGAACGTCAAGATATAGTTGTACCTCCATATGTAAACAAATAGCTCGTCTGAGATCGAGATTTATGTGGATCAGACAAATATCTTGCATCTGCATAACTAATCATTTCTGACTTGGATTCATTAGAATAAAATAATCCTATGTCAATAGTTCCTCGAAGATATCTGAATATATGTTTGACATCATTCCAATGTCTTCTTGTTGGAGAAGAGTTGAATCTTGCCCAATAAACTTACAGCAAAATAAATATTTGATCAGGTATTATTGGCCAGATAAATTAGCGCTCAAATTGCACTAAGATATGGAGTTTCATCACCAAGAAGCTCTTCATCATTTTCTTAAAGTCGGAATGGATCTTTATTTATGTCAAGCAATGTCAAGATATGGGTACTCAACCAATGTGATTTATCCATATAAAGTCGCTTTAAAATATTTTCAGTGTATGTTGATTGATGGACAAATACTCCATTTGTTAAATTCTCAATTTATAGACCAATACAAAATTTGTCTTAAAAAAATATTTTATCTCAAATTCTTTCTTTAAACACTCAACAGCTTTTGAAAGCTCTTTTGGAGTGCCTATGATGTTCAAGTCATCAACATACATAGTTATTATAACAAATTCATATTCAAACCTTCTTATAAAAATACAAAGACAAATAGAGTTATTTGTGTACCCTGCCTTTAATAAATATTTGCTAAGACGATTGTACTACATTCGCCCTGATTATTTCAATCCGTATAAGAATTTTTTGAAGCTTTATTGAAAAAGTTTCTTGTGAACTTTTGTATGCTTCAGGCACTTTGAATGCTTCAGGAATTTTCATAAAAATATTGTGGTCCAATGAGCCACATAAATAGGCTCATTTCAAGTTTTTCATGAACTGCCAGATTTATTAGATACCTGAAGGTAATTGCATCCACTACAGGAGAATATATCTCTGCATAATTAATGTCAGGCCTTTGCGAAAATTCTTGTGTCACAAGTCGTGCTTTATATCTTATGAAATTCACCTTTTCTATTTTGTTTTTGCATAAAAATTCATTTGTACCCTACTAGTTTGACACCTTCAGGTGTTCCGACTATTGGTTCGAAAATTTCATGTTTTTCAAGTGAAATCGATTCCGCTTAAACTGCATCCTTCCAATTTGACCAATCATTTTTCTTCCTACATTCATCGACAGATCTTGATTCTGAATCCTCATCTTGTTGCATTATTTCAACAGCAACATTATAAGCAAAAAATATTGTCAACCACAATATCATTTCGGTTTCATCTTTTTCTCATAGAGACATAACTTATTGGGATTTCTTCATTCTCATTATTTTTTGATATTTGAACCTCCTCTCCAGTCTTATCATTTGCTATGTCTCGAGGCTCTTCTTGAGCAATTTCCTCCATATTATGATCATTTTGACCATTTGTTTCTTTTCTTTTTCGAGAATTTTTATCCTTGGAACCGATTGGCTTACCATGTTTTAGACGTGGTCTAGATTCATTTGCATTAACAATTTATCCTATCAGGATATCAACTCGAACTGGAGTATTTACAGCTGGAACATAAGATTTAGTAACCCTTGAAAGATTAGTAAATGCATTTGGCAGTTGATTTGCAATATTTTACAAATAAATTATCTTTTGAACCTCTTATTCACATTGATTTGTTCGAGGATCTAAGTGAAATAGTGATAGTGCATTCCAATCTATCTCCTTTTTCCAACTACTTATTTTCTCCCCCTAATATTAGGTATACTGATTCATCAAACTGACAATCAGCAAATCTTGTCATAAATAAATCTCCAGTCATAGGTTCTCAATATTTTATAATAGAAAGAGATTAATACCCAACATATATCCCCAACCTTCTTTGGAGACCCATCTTTGGGCATTTTGGTGGAGCAATTGGGACATATATTGTACACCCAAAAATTCTAAGATGAAAAATATTTGGCTCCTGGCCAAAAGCCAACTGCAATGGGGAGAATTCATGATAACTGGTTTGCATTATACGCATAAGTGTTGTTGCATGCAGAATGTCATGCTCCCAAACTGAAACAAGCAGTTTTGTCCTTATTAGCAATGGTATAGCTATCAATTAGAGGCATTTAATCAATGATTCTACTAGACCATTTTGAGTATGAACATGAACAACCGAATGTTCAACGATTATTCGAGCGGACATATAATAATCATTAAAGGTCTTAGATGTAAACTCACCAGCATTATCAAGACAAATTGTCTTTATTGCATAATCTGAAAATTGTGCTCTTAACCTTATTATTTGAGCCAACAATCTCGCAAAAGCCATGTTGCGAGTTGATAATAAGCAGACATGAGACCATCTTGTAGATATATCTATCAAGACCATATAATATCTAAATGGTCCACAAGGAGGGTGAATTGGCCAACATGTATCATCATGTATACGTTCCAGAAATGCAGGGGATTGGGTCCCAACCTTAGCTGTTGATGGTTTAATAACCAACTTTCCTTGAGAACAAGTAGCACAAGAGAATTTCTTTGATTGAAGAATCTTTGGGTTTTTCAAAGGGTGCCTATGTGAATTCTCAATAATTTTGCGCATCATATTAAAACGGGGATAGCCCAACCAGTTTTGTCAAATGATAAAAATCGTTATAACTAGTAAATGTTTTGTTTACTACGACATGTGATTCAACCATACCAACACTTGTATAGTACAACCTAGAAGAAAATGCAGGTAATTTTTCATGCATAATTTTTCCCCACCTTTATTGTAGTAATATAAAGGTATTCAATCTTTCCTTCTTTGGAACTCTCAACATGATAGCCATTTTGGCTAATAACCTTGAAATTCAACAAGTTTCTTTGAGATTTACTACAATATAGTGCATTGTTAATAACCAATATCGTCCCTCCAAGTAGTAATAAGGTCACTCTTCCGGAGCCCTCAATCAATTTTGTGCTACTACATATTATACTAACATAGGCCCTTTTCATAGTCAAATGAGAGAAATATTTTTTTCTCTTAGTATAGAGTGAGTTGTAGCACTATCCAAAATACATATATCTCCATTACTCATCTTGAGTCCAATTGTAGACTGAAAAATTTTATTTATCTTCATAAAAATTAAAGTATATTAAAAGAAATAAGAAATCTAACAACATTGCAAGAAAACTTAAATACTTTTCTTTTCTTTTCCTTTATTTCTTTTTTAAAGTAAAAGCAACAAAAAAAACACAACAACTTATAATGCATAAACAAAGAAACATCATAATTATTATCTAGTAACTGAATCAAATTTTAATTTTGATCCCTAAAGAAATTTTCAACTTTCAAATGAGTAATATCATCTAGGTCATCAAAATCATCATCTTTTAAAGTCAAATTTGCTTCAATATTATCATCATATTTTTGTGAAGTCCCTGCCTCAACATCATTTTTAAAAGTCAAGTGTCACTCCACTCATGCATTAGCAGATGAGGCACCACATTTGTTTGTCTTTCTTTTGAAAGAATTTCGATAAAACCTAGCAAAATATTTAGGAGCCCGACATTCATTCTTCCAGTAAGCTTTCATGCCACAACGATGTGACAATTGCCTCTTGAAGGATTGCTTTGAAAACCCATATTGTTCTCCCTTTTATGGTGACCGCCACCACGACAATTATTATATCGTCCTTTGCGATTTTCATGCCCACGCATATTATTTTGACACCGATTTTTATTGTCTTTTTTCAAATTGGTCATGTGCCTCAACAACATTTGCTTCCGATAATGAAGCAGTTTCAGTGGGACGGGCTTCATGATCGCATTATGTTGCTCAGCCACCAGAAGGCATGAGATCAACTCAGAATATTTCTAAAAAATCTTTTTCACAGCATTGTTATTGTAATATCACATTTGAGGCATGTAAAATAGTAAGTGTCTTTTCCAACATGTCCACATTATTTATAGTTTCCCCACATAATTTCAGTTGGAAAGTTATTCTGAATACAACAGAATTATACTCAATTATGGTTTTTAAATTTTGAAACCATAAGTGCATCCACTCATAACAAGCTCTTGGCAATACCATGGTCTTTAGGTAGTCATATCGTTCCTACAAACTAGTCCATAATTCAAATGAACTTTTTAAGGTTAAATATTCATATTTTAACCCTTCATTAAGATGATGGCGAAGGAAAATCATAGCTTTCATTTTATCCTGACTTGATGCCTTATTTCCTTCGACTATAGTGTCACCAAGACCCTCAGCGGCAAGGAAATTTCAGCATCAAGTACCCATGATAAATAGTTCTTTCCAAAATGTCAAGTACCATGAATTCAAGCTTTGATAAATTCAACATAGTGAAGAACTATCATAGAAAATAGTTGAATTATATTTTCATGATTTTTATTTATAATAATTAGTAAATAATATTTTAAATAAATAAATGATAACATGAGTAGAAAAGAAAATATATGTTGAAATATGCAAATTCATAAAGCATGTGAGCTCATGAAATATTAAAAATTATAACTGTTCAAAGCAAATTCACCAACCAATTATGGTAAACATTAAAGAAATTCATATAAAAGTAATTAACTAAAAATGTTATAATATACTTTTATATATGTGGCACACAAGTTATAATCATGATGACATAAAAGAGGAATTATTATAACTATCATATGTTAGTATGAAAATATTATTTCATTAATATTGCATGTATTCTTCCACGATTTATAGAAAATAAATTAACGTCCAAAGTTTGTGAGAATAAAGAGTTATATATACGTTATTTTCGATATTATTCTTCATTATGACACAAATAATAACCACAAAGAGTATTCTAATTAGCATACTCTCATATTTACATAGAATTTAATTTAGAATTATATATGAGTTAGTGAACATATGATAACATTATAATTTAAACTTGAAATATATTGGTTATCATAGCAAGGCAAATATCACAATATATCCAAAGGAAGATATGTATGTATCAATTAAATTGAAGATCAAAAGACTTACTAAAATTCTATTAGAGATATTATAAACATAGGGATGTGTACCTGAATCAAAAAGAAGATTGAGTAACTTTAAGGAAGAAGATGATCTCGGTTTCAGAGGATTTCAATTGGCTAGAGATTCATATTGAATAGAAAAGAAGATTAACTAACTTTAAGGAAGAAGATGATCTCGGTTTCAAAGAATCTCAATTGGCTAGAGATTCGTGTTGTTGTAAATTACTAGCAATTGAAATAATGTAAAACTAGATATATAGATAAGAGATGTAGAAAAGAGAAAGGAGTTTTCTTCTTTCAAGTGTTTCCAAGACTCTTCAAGTATATTCTTTTGAGCCAAAAATGCTCTATTTATAGTTACAAATATACATCCTCAAAGGTAAAGAGTAAAGCTATTCAAAGGTAAAGAGTAAAGCTATATTAAATAGATACATATGAATATAAGTAATTGATGTATATAATGTATAAGATTAAATGTACAGCTACAATTCATCATATCTATATTAAATCGACAGCTACAGTTCATTATATTCATAACAATTTTACGGTTATTATAAAAAAAATAGACTGAAATTTATATTACCCAAGTCAAATATAATAATTCAAGTTATAAAAATAGAAATTAAATAAAGTGATTTTATAAATATAAATTAAAATTATCAAATCTACTCTCCGAAAATATACAAAGAATTCCGTAATAATACTCGGTAATTACAATAGTACAAATAAATCAACAGCGTTAGCAACTGACGCCACCTGTTAAAGTAGGAATTTAAAAAGAATGAACAATAAAAAATATATGGAAACACACTATAAATAAAACATTAACTCATCAATTCCGGCGAATGAAAATGCAAAATATCTCACGGATCAGAGATCTAGAGCATCAATGCAGCAGCAAAGATAGCTGCAACGGCAGATCCGGCGACGGCGACTCTGTTCAAGGAAGCAGAGTTAGGAGATGAGGTAGGAGAGCCGCCGGGAGCGGCGGCGATGGATGGAGGAGAAGCACCGGAAGGAGACGACGCCGGAGTGTCGACAGTTGGTGGAGCTGGAGGAGATGCCAATGGAGAATCGGATGGAGAAGATGCAGTAGTAGGAGCGTTTGCAGGAGCAGAGACAGGTGGTGTTGATATAGTAGTAGGAGGAGGAGTCGCCGCTACTGGTGCCGGAGAAGCTGCCGGAGATGCACCCGGTGCTTGTGCCAAAGCAGATCCGGCCACAAATGACAACATTAGAGCACCACAAATGACAACATTAGAGCAATGATCACTCTCATGCCATTATAGTTTAGTGAGAAAAGAGGAACAAGCACAGAGAAAGGTATAAGAGGAGGAAATGGAAAATGTGAGTTGTTTGTTCCAGAACAGGGAAAGTGTATTTATAGGGAGGGAAAAATACGGAGCTTGATTAGTAGTAAGTGGGTTTATTAGAATTAAAAAGAATAGTAGTCGTAATTAGTAGTTGTTGACAGCTCAACAATAGAAGATGTGAGGAGGTCCAAGCTGGGTTACATATTTCTCTTTGCGTGTGAACTCTCAAGTGTGTGCGTGTGTATATGAAAAAATATGGGAAATTCAATTTATTTTGGTAAGTCCGTTTAGCAAGAAAGATACTTCTGCTTCATTTTTATTTATTTATTTTTAAAAAATTCCAAAATACAAAAAAAACTGATTTAGGAATCAAAGTTATGGAATCTCTTTTAATATTTAAACACTTGAATATTAATTGAACATTTTTAAAAATATTTTTATTTTTTTAGTTTTTTAAATATTAATTTTTTAAAAGTATATCAAATTAATGTTGAATAAATCAAAACAAATGACAAATAAAATTGATATAAAATATGAGTGTGGACTAATAATTAGTTGGCAACTCGACAGAGAAATAAAAGAGGCGAATATTTTTCTAGCGTGTAAGAGATAAATTTCTCGAAACGAATTTGTTTGAATGTTTCTTTTGTAATACTACTTTTTTCTATTTGAAATATATCTTTATAAACTCTTTTAAAAGCTGTTTTGAATAATTCTTCGGAAAATTTCGTGGAAAAAATCTAATTACAATAGACACTCGACTATGACTTGATTATGAATAGATTTTCTGATTTTAAATTGTATTTGTATTTATTTATTTTATTTATGATGTATGTTTATAATTAAATTTATTAAAATATAAATTAAAATTGTAAATAAGATGCTTTTTCAGAGTTATTTTTATGATATTTAAAATAAGATAAGAAAAATTATTTATGCTTTTAACTAAAATAATAATAAATATTTAAAAACATAAAAAAACACAAAACAACAAACAAATATAAAAGTATAAAAACTATAAGAGTAAGAATGAAATATTAATAATTAATAAAACATAAAAAATAAAAAAATTAAAAAAATTAAAAATATTTTTAAATTATAATATTTATTTTATAGAAATTTCTCTTCTTTATTTTAGTTTTTTATTTATTCTTATTTTTAAAATTATCTTAAATATTTTTAATTTTTTTATCTTTTTTGATTTTTTTAATTGTTTGATTTTCTATAATTTAATTTTTTTAGAGAAAAAAAAGAAGAAGTAACATTATAAGGTGTGTAAATACATAATTTTTATAATATAAAAATATAAGTATATACTTAAAAAATATAAAAAATATATCTATAACTAAATGATAGTACAAGATATTTAGTATAGCTAACCTTTCTAAATTATTTACTGGCAAACATTATGGTAAGCTGCTATGAATTATGATTGGCACGTTCTAGTGTTGCTAGCGGGTATTTTAAAATTCCTTTTCTGCTGGCTACCTAAAAGCGAGAAGGTGGGTGAGGGGTTCAGATACCGGGCCGTAAAATGTTTATTTGCATCCAGGTTTATAGGGCGGCGGAATTATACAGTTAATTCGTATTAATTTATTAAATATTTTAAACTAAAATACTTTAAATTTTTTTATAATGTTCAGATATATTTTTAAAATATTTATTTATAATTTAAAAAGAAATCAAAATTCATAAGATAAGAATTTTAATTAGATTTTGACACGTAAGCAGTCGTGAGTTAAATCAAACTGATTCTAAAGCAATGACTTGGGGTCCTTAATTTTTAGGAATTTATTTTAAAAATATATATTTAGATATATTATTAAAAAATCAGAATGTACTTTTAAATTTGTGTAAATAAACTTTGGGAAGAAAGCAGTATAATAATTCATACTTTTTTTATTTGGAAACCGTTGATTATTGGGGAATAGAATACTTTTTTGAAAATTATTTTCTTTAAGTGAAAATAGGATGGTTATTTTTATTGCTAGCTTCATTTATATGCTAACAGCTAACATGTGCCCACATTACTTTCTTATATTCAACCTTTTTCATTTTAGGACTGCTTGGCCAATGAAAGTGATACGGGATAAATAATTTCGAAATTAATTTTTGGTTGAGATAAAATTTCGGAATAACTTATAGTTATCACGGTATTATAGCATTGTTTTTATCCTATATTGAGGATGGATAAATAATTTCGAATAACTAATTTTGTTGGAGTAGAATGATTAACACATCTAATACGGAGACTTAGAATAATTAGTTAATTACATTTAGTAACTAACCTATTATAAATAGATAGTTAGTTAGTTAGGAGAGTTAACTTTTCTTTTCTATGTAATATGCACTATACTACTCTTCCATCTTCGCCATCTATGTCTTCTGTAAATCTTTTCTTCTTCTCTATCAATGGATCTACTTCCTTTATTCCGCTGATCTTGGATTATTACATGGTATCAAAGCAGGTATTGAAATCTACGTGTTGAATAAGAAATTCAGCCAGTTGAACAAGAATCTCGGGCCTATATTACAGATCGATCTCGATCTTCTAACTCGATCAATCGCAATTTGATCGTACCACAAATTTGAAAGAAAATGAAAGATTTGTGATTATCCAAATTGTCCGCAGAGAAATTCACTGAATGAGACACAGAAGTCAAGTTGCATGCATAATATCTTACATTCTAGAAGAAGAGGAAAATTTAAATCTGAATTACAATGTCGATGAATGGAATTGCAAATGCTAATCCAGTCAACTCAGGTGCTTCTACAGGAACTACTTAATGTGCAAACACAAACTATTGATTATAATCACTGTTGTTTCTTCAAGCCACAGATGTAAGTGGAACTGCTATAATTTTATTTCAATTGAAAGGTAGTGAAAATTATACTGTGTGGACACCCATGTGTATTGCTCTTTTGGGAAGAAATAAGCTAGGTTTTGTTGATGGATTTTGAAAGAAAGAATTCGTTTTCTGGAGAATTTATGGTATCAATGGGAGCGTGTGAATGCAATTCTGTGTTGTCATGGCTCAATGAATTCAGTTGCTAGTAATCTGATTGGAAGAGTAGTTATGAACGAATACACAAATTGTGTGGGATTATTTGAAAGAGAGGTTTGGCGAGGTTGATGGTGCAAGATCATTTGATCTTCATCAAGAAATTGCTGATGTACCAAGGTAATAATCTGTAGTTGTGTACTACACAAACTGAAAGACTTATGGGATGAGTTTGAGTTCGATAGTACCCGCACCTGGTTGTAATTGTGAAAAGGTCAAGAGAATTTATCCAATATCTGCAGAGACAAAAAGCTTTGTATCAAATTTTTATAGGACTAATGAATCCTACAATCAAGTTAGGAGTCATATACTTCTTATGGTACCTGTACCAAATGTGAATCGGGCATACTCAATGATAATGAGTGATGAGAATCAAAGAGCCATAACTAGTGCAACTGACTATTAGAGATACTTCTGGGAAAGTTCATGGAAGGCGATGTAGGGAACAACATTATATACCGTAACCGATGGAAATCCAAAGTTCAAGAAGAGATACAATTTCAATTGCAACCCTAATGCTTTTTGTGATCACTGTAAATTTAAAGGGCACTACAAAGTGGACAGCTATAAACTGGTTAGGTATCTCTAGGATCATCCTAGCTAATCAAAGTGAAAATAGGTATGGTACATCAGATAACAGATACAAACAAAGAAGAGAAGGTGGTCCAAGCAGTTATAATGCTCATAATGTAATAACTGAAAACTAGAGTAATGCAATCAGTAATATGCAAGTAGTTAAATCAAATCAAGGTCTGCTAGTATCAACAGAAGGTGTTCAAGGAAAGCTTCAACAAATTTATCCATATCATCAAGAGGCAGAACCAAGTTTGACACAGACTTAATATGCTGAAATCTACAAATTGATGTAGGGAAAGAATGCTTCATACCGTTTAACATGAAAGGTACCTGTAGTGCCTGTTAGTATCTAATAGTCCATTATACTGGATTGTAGATTCAAGTATTACAAATCATATGACCTATAATCTAACTATGCTTGACAGAAAACTATAATGAAAATGAACATGGAAAGGTGTAGTGTTGCCAAATGGTGATAATTACTCATGCGTCCCACATTGGTTCAAGTAATATATCATCTAGAAATACCATTAACAATGGTGTTTTATATGTCTGAATTTAAGTTTAATCTTCTTTCAATGTCACAAGTAACTAGACAACTAAACTGTTCTGTGAAGTTTATCTTAATTTCTATATTTTTCAGGATCTCTTCATCGGGCAAGGTGAAGGAAATTGGTAAAGAAAGAGAGGGGTTATACTATCTTGCAGCGTTCAGCACCATTCAGCTCATGCAGCTAAATGTGGATTGCCTACTGCAACTTTGGTTATTAAAGATGAAGATATATGTTTGCGCGCTGAAAAGAATGAGACATGTGTCTGCTAGTACTTTGAAAACTTATTTGTTAGTTCATCTAAAGTTGATTATGTGGTCAATAAGTGCACTATATGTCCTGTAATAAACAAAGTAAATTGTCTTTCAATAACAGTATAACTGCCAGTTCTAAGCCAATTGAGCTTGTACATATGGATGCATTGGGTCCCTATAAGACTTATACTTCTGATGGTTTTAAGTCTTTGTAACCATTGTGGGATGACTTTACCGCATTTACTTGGGTAGTCCTATTAAGACTAAAACTACGTCTTCTGCATATCAAAATTTTCTATCATTAATTCATACTCAGTATGGCATATCTGTGAAAAAGTAGTGAGACGTATTAAATGGCACAGAATTTAAGCAATTTTATATGCAAAGATCTGTTTGATAAGATGGGGATTATACATCGAAATCCGCTGCTATACTCCTCAGCAGAATGGAGTGGCAGAAAGAAAACACAAACATATCCTTGAACTAACTAGAGCCATGAGGTTCCAGGCATCTATTCCAATTAAACACTGGGGTCACTGTGTTCAAGCTTCAGTTTATATTATAAACAGACTTCCATCCAAAGTACTGAGGTCTATCTCCATATGAAAACTAAATAATAAAAACTTTCTCTAGTGCATCTTAGGGTATTAGAATGTCTATGTTTTGCAAAAAAGATTCAAGAAAGTGATAAGCTACAATCTAGTACTAGATCTGTTGTGTGGCTTTCATGGGATATTCCAAACTCCAAAGGGTACATTTTATATGATATTACTAACAATTATTTCTTTGTAAGCAGAGATGTGAGTTTAAAGAAGAGGTCTTTCCTTGTTTCTTAACACATCAAATCCTACTACATTATTTCTACTGTTGTGCCTAATGTTACAATACTGAAAATTGTATACCGCCGCAACTAATCATCAAATACTAGATACAACTGCAGTGATTCCTGAGATAAATAATAGTGGATGTATTGGAAGCCAACCAAAAACTGATACATCACAAAGAGATACATTGGTTGCTCATATTAAAATGATGTTCAAGGGTTCTCACCTATTGCATTGAGAAGGTTCACTAGAGGAACTCATCCACCATGTTGAATGAAAGGAGTTTGTATCCTTAAAATGTGTCATAGTGTTCCCTATACTTTATCTAATTATATTTCCTACGATAATGTATCTCCTACTTACCAGTATTTTGTTGTAGCAATATCCACCATCACTCAACCCTCATCTTATCTAGAAGAAGCAAAAGACAAGCAGTGGATAGATGTTATGCAAGAAGAAATCACAGCACTAGAACAAAACAATACATGGGATATTGTGAATCTTTCAGATGGAAAAGTACCTATTGGACGTAGATGGATTTATAAAGTCAAATACAAAGATAATGGAGATGTTGAAAGATTAAAAAGCCAAAATTGGTGGCCAAGGGTTACATTCACCCAACAAGGTATAGATTGTAAAGAAACCTTCAACCCTGTGGTCAAAATGGTAACTGTGCGAACAGTTTAGCAATTATTTGTAAATTAGCACATACATCAAATGGATGTATATAATGCTTTTTCTTCAAGGTGATCTTCATGGATGAGATCTATATGGATCTACCACAAGGATTTAAGAGTCGTGAGACCAAACAAGCATACAAGTAGACTCAATACAAATCCTTATGTGTCTTAAAACAAGCACCTATAGACAAGGGAATGTTAAGTTAGCAGAAGCCTTGATAAGGTTCAGTTTCATTCGTAGTCAGTATGATCACTCATTATATACCAAAAGAACTCCAAAAGGATCAGTCATACCGAGACAGCCTAGAAATGATCACTGAAACTAAGGATGCTCTACAGAAAACATTCAAAATGAAAGACTTAGGAGATCTAAGATACTTTCTTGGTCTTGAAGTAGCAAGGTCAGCAAAGGGTATTGTAGTGCATCAAAGAAATATGCATTGGAAAAATATATCAGAGACAGCTAAGTGCAGCTAAACCTCGCTAGCACTCCATTAGATATCAATGTTAAATTGACTTCCAAAGAGTATGATAGTATGTTCAAAAAAGTGACACTAACAGGAGTAAACAGGTAGTCAAATCAACTGGTGAAGAGCTTACAGATCAAGATAGTTATCAAAGATTGATTGGTAAATTACTATATTTAATAGTCACAAGACCTGACATATCATACAGTGTACAAACCTTGAGTCAATTTCTTCATCAACCAAAATAGACTCATATGGAAGCAGCCTTAAGAGTGGTTAATTATATTACACAACAGCCTGGACAAGGCATCTTATTATCTAGCACCAAGAAGGATATAGTTACCGCCTATTATGATGCTGATTGGGTAACATGTCCACTTACAAGAAGGTCAATAACATGATACTTAATTGGGCTTGGTGATTCTCTTAATATCATGGAAGTCAAAAAAGCAGGTCACTGTCTCTAGAAGCTTAGCTGAAGCTAAGTACAGGAGTTTGGCAACAACAGTTTCTGAGCTTACTTGGCTAACTGGGTTAATAAAAGATCCTAGGGTGCAAATACGCTACTAGTTTGTGTACATAGTGACAGCAAGCAGCTATTCAAATAGCAGCCAATCTGGTGTTCCATGAAAGGACAAAACAAATCGAAATCAATTGCTACCATAAGGGAAAAATTCAACAAAGGTTGATCAAAACTGAATACATACATACTAGAGACCAACCTGCAGATGTGCTCACCAAAGGATTAAATAGTCTACACCACCATCTTATATCCATGCTAGGAATGATCAACATCTTTATGGTACCTAGCTAGAGGGGGAGTGTTGGAGCAATGATTAACACATCTAATACGGAGGCTTATGGCTAATAGTTAGTTACATTTAAAAGTAACTAACCTATTATAAATAGATAGTTAGTTAGTTAGTTAGAGAGTTAACTTTTCTTTCTCTGTAATATGCACTATACTACTCTTCCATCTTCATCATCTATGTCTTCTCTGTAAATCTTTTCTTCTTCTATCAATGGATCTACTTCCTTTATTACTGATTCGATTATTACAATTCCTGCATTTAATTTTTTTTGGGATAACTTATTCTCTCAACCAAATGACCATATTGTTCCTTTTCTTAATATTGACTCCCAAATCCCTGCAAAACTTATACGTTACTATTGCTTACAAGTTACAAAAGAAAAAAATTGTCTTTTGATGTTCTTCAAAATTTCAAGCATTGCAACAAACATTCATTATATTGAAGGAGTGTAGTAAAATATGGGTATCATTATATCAACTTATCAAATTCTTGGGTCAGGTTTTATCATTCTAACTTTATTTTAAATTTTTACTGAAACTTTATTATTATTGACTATTTTGTATGACATATTATTTGTGGTTAATTCAATTAGTAAAAGTTTATAATTTAAAGATAAGGATATTAAATGTTGCCATAGATTAGCTAAAATGTCTAACTTCTTTTTTTTTTAAATATAGAGAAGAAGGATTTCCAGACTGTTATGATTTCTACCAAGGAAATTGCATCTTACATGGAATATAAAACTTGAATTTTGCAAGAAAACATGTAATCTTTACATCTTACGAAGTCTCTGAAAAATCTTTAGAGTTGATTACTTCTTATACATAGAGACCAAGCCATTTTGTCACTTTCAAATAAATTAACAATTCGAAGCGTATGAAAATATTTTTGATTTCCTATTTAGTGGTAGAAAAGATCACTAGATGATAAGAATTTGAAAAAGCATTGTCTTAACCTTGAACTTCTTTAATACATAATAGTTATTTTGGTAATAATAGTTTAAATTTATTTTTTAAATTAACAATGTTAAGAGAAATAATACAAGTAAAATAATCTTAACCGTTCCTGTAACTATTGCCTCAGACCTTATCTAATATCAACAATGTCTCAAGAGAAATTGAATGACTGCTGTATTAACAATTGAAAAAACATTGTTAGAACAAATCGTACTATAAAACAATAATTAATGACTTCGCATCTAAAAAAGTAAAAAAGTAAACTTTAAATAAAATAATATATATGACAATCTTTTCTTTAAAAATAAAAGATAAAATTAGGGTCTCTTTGAAGTTTGGCTTAGATGCCTAATCTAGTTGAACCGCCCTGCAAGTTTGGTAATAAATTATATTAATTTTTTGTTTTTTTAATTATTTGTTTGTTTTTTTAATTATCAAATTATTATTTTGTTATAATTTATAGTAATATATTTTTCCATTATCTTAATTGACTTTTCTAAATACTTTTTTCATCCCTACAATATCAACCTTTAATCTTTTTCTTATTTCTTTAAAACATGATATTTTTTATTTTTAATCTATTTAACAAATTTTCTTTAGAAAATAAACATTATTTTCACACAAAAATAATGAAATATACTAATTAAATGTATAAGTTAATAATATTTTAATTTTAATTAAATTACATGTTTTTTTTGTTTTTTTAAAAATTAATTTTGAAGAATAATTAAAATTTAATATAAAATTAAAAAAACAAAAAAAACATGTAATTTAATTAAAATTAAAAATTAATTAATTTTAATTAAATTACATGTTTTTTTTGTTTTTTTAATTGTTTGTTTGTGTTTGTTTTTGGTTTTTTAATTTTATAATTTAAAAATATTCATAACTTCACTCAAAACTCATTTATTTATATAGAAAATAAAAATAATGGATAAATAAAATCTAAAAATGCATACATAATTGAAATAACAATTATAAAAAAAAAGCACTAGATGTTGTGATAAATTTGTAAAATATATATTCTACTTATAATGATAATGAATTTAAACAAAAATTTGTAAATATATTTTAAAATAAATATTAAAAAGGACATTTTAAAAAAATAAAAAATTAAAAAAACTCAAAATTCATAAAAAAAAAAAAACCCCAAAAACAAAAAACAAACAATATAAAAAATATAAAAAAACTAAAAAAAATAAAAAAAATAAAAAAAATAAAAAAAATAAAAAAAATAAAAAAAATATATAATTATTAATCATTAATATAACGCACTCATAGGTAGGGGCAGGGGTAGGGGTTGTCCCTAATTCTTCGAAACCTAACTGAACCGATTAAATAGAAGGTTATATCAAATTATTTAATTTATTAGATTTTTAAAACAATAGAAAGCATTGAATTATACTTTATAACTTATGTGTAAAATATATATTATATCAATATTTTTTTAAATACAAAAAATATTAAGCCTTTTACCTTGGAACCTGATGTGATGAAAGACTACACAAATGACTATATATTGTACAGATAAATTTAGGCAAATCAAATCAAATTAAATTGAATTTTAATTTGGTAGGTCTTTAAGGTTAAAGTGGGATCATTAATTAAAATTTAAAAAAACAAAAAATTAATTTTATAATTTTGAATTTTTTATGTGTTTTAAATATTTTTAATTATGATTGTTTTTTATTTTTGAATTTTCAAATTTTATAAAATAAAAACAAAAATAATGTACAGAATCAAACCACAACTCAAAGAGGAATAAAACAGAGACGACAATCGCATTATATGCTTTGCTTAATTCAAACAAAACAAAGTCCAATGTAAATTAGAAAGAAGAAAGAGGAAATCGGAATCTGAGTACTCTCCATGAATAAACAAAAGAATCCTGCAATATTTAAAATTGTAATTTATTTTTATATTATAGTACAATAAATCAACTGTAAGCCACGACTACCGCCACCAGCAAAAGTCGAAAGAATTTAACAAAAACCGTGGAAAATAAACCCTAACTCATCAATTCCGGCGAATGAAAATGCAAAATATCTCACGGATCAGAGATCTATAGCATCAAAGCAGCAGCAAAGATAGCTGCAACGGCAGATCCGGCGACGGCGGACTCTGTTCAAGTGGAAGCAGAGTTAGAGATAGGAGAAACTGCCGGAGCGGCGGCGATGGATGGAGGAGAAGCTGCACCGGAGGAGACGAGGCCGGAGTCTCGGCAGTTGGTGGAGCTGGAGGGAGATGCCAATGGAGAATCGGATGGAGAAGACGCAGTAGTAGGAGCGTTTGCAGGAGCAGAGACAGGTGGTGTTGATATAGTAGGAGGAGGAGGAGTCGCCGCTACTGGTGCCGGAGAAGCTGCCGGAGATGCACCCGGTGCTTGTGCCAAAGCAGATCCGGCCACAAATGACAACATTAGAGCAATGATCACCTTCGAGTATGCCATTATAGTTTAGTGAGAAAAGAGGAACAAGCACAGAGAAAGGTATAAGAGGAGGAAATGGAAAATGTGAGCTGTGAGTAGCGTTTGATTTTGAGAGAAAGGAGAGGGAAAGTTATATATTTATAAAGAGGAAAATATGGAGCTCTTAATTAGTCGTAAGTCGGTTTAGAATTTAAAAATAGTACTCCTAATTAGGGAATAGTTGACAGCTCAACGACAGAAGAAGATGTGACCGACTCCAACCTGGTTACATTTCTCTTTGCGTGTCGACAGAAATTTCTCTTGAAAAAATTGTTTGAATGTTTCTTTCTACTGCTTTTTCATATTTGACAATTTCTTACAAAACTTTGAAAGCCTTTCACCACACACACACACAACCAAAAAAACGTGGAAACAAGCTAAGGACAGAATCCAAATTATTAGTAAAATTATGGGTTACCGTTATGAGAGTGTTTTGGTTGTTGTTGTTCTGCAGTGTTTAAATCAGTGAAATATAAAAATATAATTAATATTTGAGATCATAGAATTTACTGTGTGTTTTTAAGAAATTTAATTTCACCGTACGCGAGGTTTTGGATTACTTCCTCTCAAGATAAAAATAGATTAACCTGTTAATGGTATAGCAGTACCGTAAACACCAATAACTTCGTCCAACTCTAAGCAGCAGTAACAAATCACACAACTGACTCGGAATGTTTGAAAATTTCTCAAAAATGAAAGCAAAAGGCCTTTATTTATAGTCAAAGATCTGAAGTGAAGAGTGTGAAGACACATGTTCGATTGGTGTTTGTTCGGAATGACAACCGTTGAAAAGTGAACTTTTCTAACTTTCTTTCCTTCAATTTATTTTCCTCCATTTCCACCACACCCAACACTTAACTCCATCATATGAATGGGAAATGACTACATAAAACCTTTATATGCATGGAAAACTATGTGATTCGTAAGCAAGAATTAATTGCATCTGATAAGTAGGTTTCCCTTGAACTTTTCATAGTGAACATATATCGGATATACTTGGTCAATTGGTAAATTTGATATCTTTGAACCGTCGAGCGTTGATGTATACGCGACAACATAAGTTACACAATGAATCTCAACCGGCTTAGGTTCTCATCGCTTTTGTTCGTTTCCGCCATGAACACCGCCTGATTTCATAAGCAGAGAATTTCCATTCCACGGAATTTTCCTTGAAGCAGCTTACCCTTCACACTTATATAGGTTATTTCTAAATGTGTTATCCCTTGAATACACCATTTGACATACCCTGCACAAACTTAGAAATCATTAAAAGTTCCTAATGCTTTATCCTTGTACTGAACATTGTCTCATCACGAGAATGGACCAAAAGTTATTTTGAAAATGTTGCACTGTCATTAATGACTTTTGTTTGATTCCTTGAACCTAGATCTTGGGATCTCTCCAATCTTCTAGGTAGAGTTACTGCCACGATGACTTGTCCTCGACTATAGTCCTATTCCCTTCGATGATCTTTCAACCACCTTTCGAGTTAGGCTTTTTGTCAGTGGATCCGACACATTATCTCTTGACTTAATGTAGTCAATTGTGATAATTACACTAGACAGTAGTTGTCTAACGGTGTTATGTCTTCTCGCCATATGTGATTTATACTTTTCATTATGCATTGCATTCCCAAATTTCCCTTTCAATTGTCGCTTGATATCACAATGTATGGTTGAGCCAACAATTTGGGCTAGAATGGAATGTCTTTAGAAATTTCTCTTAGCTATTCAACTTCTTCACCAGACTTGTCTAAAGCTATGAATTTAGACTTCATTGTAGAGCGAGCAATACATGTTTGTTTGGATGACTTCCAAGAGACTGCTCCTACACCAATAGTAAAAATATGTCCGCTTGTGGATTTAGTTTCAGTTGACCAGGTGATCCAATTTTTATCACAATATTCTTCAACAACTGTTGGATACTTTTGTAATGCAAAGAAAAGTTTTGAGTATGTTTTAAATACTCCAAAACTCATTTCATAGCTATCCAATGACTCTGATTGAGATTACTTGTGTATCGACTGAGTTTACTTATTGCACAAGCTATATCTGGTCGTGTACAGTTCATGATCTACATCAGACTTCCCAATACTCTAGCATAATTCAATTGAGACTTACTTTCACCTATGTTCTTAGCAAGAGTAAGATTCATATCAATTGGTGTCTTTGCTATTTTGAAATCAAAATACTTAAATTTTTCAAGTATTGTTTGGATATAATAAGATTGAGACAAATGTTAGACCTTTGAGGAGTTTTGTGATCTTAATATCCAATATCAAATCAGCAACTCATAAGTCTCTTCTATCTCAAATTTACTAGCAAGAATATGCTTGGTAGAACTTATGTTAGCACATCGTTACCACTATCAACATGTTATCCACATATAGACAAACAATGACGACTTGATTTTGAGTGTTTTAATAAAACACATTTATCACATTCATTAATCTTGAAACCATTTAACAACATCATCTGGTCACCCTTGCATGTCATTATTTGGGCGCTTGTTTTAGTCCGTACAAGGACTTTACAAGTCGGCACACCTCTTTTCATTTCAGAAACTATAAACCTTCAGGTTGTTTCATAAATTTCTTCCTCTAAATCTCCATTTAAGAGGACTGTTTTCACATTCATTTGATGGATTTCTTAAGACTGTATACGGCGGGCTAATGCTAGCACCAAGTTGATGTAATTGGTTACCGCGAGTATGTATCAAAGCATCAAGACCTTTTTTGTTCAAACCCTTTGACTACAAGTATTGCTTTGTATTTATTAATAGTGCCATCTTTTTAATCCTTCTTTAAGAATCCATTTGCAACTTAATGGTTTGTTCCCTGGAGGAAGGTCAACCAATTCTCACATATGGTTATTCATTATAGATTCAATTTCACTATTGACCTCTCTTCCAATATTGAGCTTCAAAGAAGAAGTCATAGCTTCTGAAAAGTTCGAGGCACATTTTCCAACAAAAATATTAGAAATCTGGTCCAAAGAAAGTAGAATTCCTTTGACGTTTTCTATATCTTGGATTCTCCTCATTAGGAATAATTTTCTTTGTCTCTTTCCGAGGTCGTTTAGATCCTTCACTAGACGATTCAATTTATGTTTATACAGATATATATGTTCAAAAACTTCAGCATTATCTGATTCCATTACCGTATTAACATGAATGTCAGAATTTTCTGATTTATGAACCAAAAATCGATATGCTCTTTACTACTTGCAAGGCTATCCTATGAAACACAATCAACAGTTTTAGGACCTATCTTAACCCTTTTGTGTTTAGAAACTTGTACCTTAGCCAAACACTCACACTTCAAGTATTTAAGGTTAGGCTTTTTCCTTTTCATTTTTTTATATGAAATGGATTGTGTTTTGCTATGGGGCACTCGATTGAGTATTCTACTAGCCGTAAGATAAGCCCCTCACAAGTTCTAGGGTAAACAAGAACTTATCAACAAAGCATTCATCATCTCCTTTAACGTTCTATTTTTCTTTCAAACTTATTAGATATGTGGCGAGTAAGGGGCAGTTGTTTAATGAATAATGTCATATTCTCAAATATATTTCTTCAAAAGGAGATTCATATTTTCCGTCCCTATCACTCCTCCTTATCATTTGATCTTTTCGTTAAGTTGTGTTTCAACTTCTTTATATTGCTTGAATGCATCAATTGTTTCATCTTTACTTTTGAGTAAACATAGCAATACCGCGTATTATCATCAATAAAAGTTATGACATACTTCTTTCCACCATAAGATGGTATTGACTTCATGTCAGAAATGTCTGTGTGAATTAAGTCTAAGGGATTTGAATTTCTTTCAACTGACTTATAAGGATATTTAACATATTTAGATTTAAATACGTATTTGACATTTTAATTGATTTCATTTAATTTGGCAATAATTCCAAATTGATCATTTTATGCAAGGTTTTATAATTGACATGTCCAAACGTGAATGCCATAAATTATTTGACTTAAGCAAAGTAAGAAGAAGCTAATTTTATTATTTTCAACAATAATTATATTCAGCTTGAAAAAAGGTCCTCGCTAGTAAACATTTTCCTACATACACATCATTCTTACTTATTATAGTTTGATTTGAAATAAGAATGCACTTAAATCTGTCTTGATGAGAAGCCCAACAGAAAGTAAGTTCTTCCTTATTTCTGGAATATGACAGATACTATTAAGAGCCGTATGTCATTTTCAAAATATTTTTTCATAGCCTTTCAATTTGGTTGTTGTATGTAGTGTTTCATATACATGGTCATGTTGGGTCCAGCAACGGCATAGAAAGCAAATATTTCCTCGACAGCACGAACATGTCGAGTGGCTCTGAGTCAAGCCACCAGTCCGTGGGGCTTCCACCAGGCTGCATTCAGACACCATAGGACATAAGTCATCAATCTCCATGGTTCTTTTCAACCATGTTAGCTTGACCCTTTTTCTTCTCTTTCTTGGAGCACGACATTCAGCAGCCTTGTGTGTCCAACTCACAGTTGTGGAAATTTTCTTTGAATTTCTTTGCTAGGAAATTTTTGGTTCAGAAGGCTTCTTCCTCTTTTTGGGATTAGTTGGAGCAGTCTCAACAATATTTGCCCCTATTAATTGTGAGTTTCCTTATCTTCCTTTCAGTAGCTTTATTAATGATTAAATCTTCAAGTTTCATCTCCTTGTGCTTGTGCTTTAAGCAATTTTTAAAGTCCCCCATGAAGGAGGTAGTTTTCAATCATGGTTGCAACTTGAAAGCTTCATTGATGACTAAACCTTCAATAAAAACTCTTATCTTGTTAATTCATAATTAATACTTTTGATAAAAGTATTAGTTTGATTTATACCTTTAGCAAGGAGACCGTGAATTATCACTCTTTCGTAGCTCTTGGACTTGTGTGATATTAGCTTGTTGTCTTTCATCTTGCAGTCCAGAAATTTGAAAATAAATTTCTTTAAATTGGCATCCTTAGTTTTGTACTTCTTCTCTAGAGCATCCCAGAGTTCTTTAGAAGTCTGCACGTTATTGTATACATTATACATATCATCCTCCAAACCGCTTTAGGATATAGTTCTTGCACAGAAAATCTGAGTGCTTCGAAGCCTCAGTAATTAAGAATCGATCATTTTCAGGAGCTTGGATTCCTTAAAATTGAAATTTCTTCTTGATGAACTTCTGCACCAACAGGGTCGCTGAAGAACACCTTCATTGTTAGCGTTTAAAGTCGATGCCAAGAAATTTTGGGTTTTTCTTCCGAGCCGGTGTGCTGTCACAACACTGTTGAGGAGATTTACTGTTTGTAGAGGCAAGCATGGGGTCAGTTGTTCTTGTCAAGTTGTTAATCAATAACAACAAAAGTTAGCGATCGATGAAGATTCTATTTGTCTAAATCAGAAAATCTTTTGACAAACTAAACTGAATAATCGATGAAGTTTATCTTCAAACTAGTAATCAATATGAATAGAAAATCACAAGGATTTAAATATCAAGGGTGTAGAAAATACGAAGCTTAATTTCCAAAAGGAGTAGAAAACCAGAAAGGTTTTAGTCTCCAAAAACTAGAAAAATAGATGAACATAGAAAATTATAAAAAATTAAATTTCTGTTTGTTTTCTCTTGTGTTCAAATCACTAAAATAGAAAATATAATTAATATCCGAGACCACGTAATTCACTGTATGTCCTTAAGAAATTTAATCCCCACCGTATTAGAGGTTTTGAATTACTTTCTCCCAGGTTAAAATGGATATACCTGTTAATGGTGTAGCAGTACTTCAAACACCAGTAACTTCGTCGAATTCTAAGAGCAGTGACAAATCACACAATAGACTCGGTTTTATTTATTTGAAAATATGCGTAATGTTAAAAAAAATTCTCTTAAAAAATGAATACAAAAGGACTTTATTTATAGCCAAAGATCTGAAGTGAAGGAGTATGAAGACATCTGTTCGGTTGGTGTCTGTTTGAAATGACAACCGTTGGGACAGAAACTTTTCAACTTTCTCTTTCCTTCAATCTATTTCCCTCTATTTCCCAATTCATACCCAACACTTAACTCCAATATTTTTTTCCTTCAAAATTTCACCATCTTAATCAAAAAGTTCTCGTTCAATACTGAAAGTGCCTGTTTGCATAGCTCTTCGGGAAGAAAGAGAGGCTGCAACTCTAATGAGCCCAGCAATGGTGATGCCTGTTCTCGACTTTCATCACCGACGGATGGTTGCGGCATGACCAAAATTTAACATCTCATACATATGAGCCTAATTTTATGACTATGTGTTGTACATTGACGAAAGATCGAAGTTCGATTAAATAATGAACAAAAATCCGGAGCCAGAGAATTGGCTTGCCTGCAGACGCAGCCGTCCAAGCCGTGCCTCGCGTTGCGTAGGGTTTTGGCAGGTCTATATATATATAGACTTTTGGTCGGCTGTTTGTTTCCAAATTCATTTTCTTGCTTCCTAAGTCAGTGGAAACTTTGTTGCAAAATTCCTTCAAATCTTGGGGTCTTGAAGGGTGAATACATCATCCAAGCTTGAATTCAAATGCTTGAGCATTGGTCTTGCCGACTAGCTAGTGTAGAACCCATTGTTTTGAGTTGTGGATAGTCAAGCTGAAGGGAGAGCTGTGTGGTGTTTTTCTTCTTCCTTGATTTTCAAATAAGTATAGAGGATATGGGTTCTTGTGTCTTGTGGTTGTTGGTTTAGAGTCCCGATAGCCGATTTCATAGAAACTTCGGTCGACATGTGCTTATGTCATATCCTTATCAATAGAGGTTGTGTCGTTGCTTGTGGTTGGAAAGTTATGCCGTCAGAAGTACCATGGTGGTTTGTGAGCGAGAGTTTTAGCTAGATTCGTGTCTTCCATCACAAGCTATGTTAATAATTTCCGTAGAACCGTCATTGTTGATATAATTGTGCGTGTTGGTCGCCATTTGAGCCTTATCTTCGTGTTATTGTATCCTTTGGTTATTAGATGCTTGTTGTGTTTCTCTGGATGCCATACTGTAACCCATTTTGTGCTAGACTCGTGTGCCAGTAGACGCATTGTTGAGTCAGAATGAACCTGTAGGCTTGGCTAGAATCGTAAGTGTCAGTTATTTGTAGTAGCTTGAGTTAGGGGTTGTTTGTACTCTCATATATATATATATATGAAATACATGAACTAGTTACGAGATTATGGTATATATCTTGGTTAAGTTTGAATTTTCTAGTTTGGTGCCTCGAGGCTTGTCGATCACCCAATGAGCGAGAGTCGTTCCAATTATGGCTTGAGCGTGGGGAATAGGCTAACCTGCGGAGTATGATTACTTCCTCTTGTAGTGTCAATCTAAGGCATGTAACGGGAGTTATTCCGACATTCCAGAGACTATCTGGGGTTGTAGTGAGTTCCCCAGTAGGGATTGAGCTCCTGTGAATACGAATAATATATATATATACACACACATACACACTCTTATTGTGTTGTTTAGATTGTTAATTGACCAATTTGGTTATGGATTGAGATTATATGATGATTATGGCCGTGGCCTATCATCATTGTCAGAAATCTTGAGTTGAAGTCCAGGTATGAAATTTGGGTTACTATTATTGTTCTGTTTGTTAGAGTTGTTCGATTGGTATTCCCATATTCCTATGGTTATATTTTATGGCTAATGCTTCTTCCTATTGTTCAGTATATTTGAATTTTATCTTTTCGTCGCCTTATATACTCGACATACATTATTGTACTGATGGTCTAGTTTAAGCGTTGTATTCACCTGTAGGTGTTGCCATCAGGCAAACCATGACCCCCATTGCTGAGCTGAGTTCCTGACCATTGGTGTTCTAGGTTATTCGAAATTACTCTTTTTGGTGTGTCTTTTGATTTTTGTGTGGCATATTGGGTAGGCTCGGACCCCCGTCCCGATATTAACTTGTTAAACTATTTAGAGGCTCGTATACTTGATCTGTTGAGTTGTTTTGGTTGTAAGCCTTGTTAGCTTTCCTATATATAACTTTTAAGCAGGTGCGACCTTGTTGGCCATTTGGAGTTATCGTGTTAGCTTGTGAGCCCATTTCCTTTATTTACTATTGTTGTTCTGTTAGATTGTATTTTTGTGGCGTCGAGCATCATCGGTTCTGGGCCATTTGTTGGGCAAACTATGACAGGGAACGGGCACTCCGATTTTGGATTTTGAAGCAAGACCTTCAAATCCCATTCCTCCCTCCCTAGGTCATGGCAAGTATCCCATTAGTGTTGTTGTATTAGGTGATCCTCTTGTGATGACACCGCTCGGGAGCTGTGATAGAATCATCCCTTGGTGGTTTAAAGGATTATAGTTGATCGACATCATCTTTCTGCGCAATGTAAAGTTTCCTCAGATCTTCCCTTGAAGCAAAAGACTTAAAATCCTTTGTTTTGTACAGAGCCATTCACTTATCTTCATTACTGTAAAGAGGGCTCGGGAATAATCACCACAACTGTAATGCCAATTGAGAATGTTATTGACGCCTGATTGGAGTTATGAGAAATTCAGTCAAAAATTTCTGTAACTCGGGACAGATAATGAGATGTAGCAAGATTTAAGGACTTCCTTGTTCTTATGCTTCGATGAGACCCGTAGGGCTCTAGAAGAGTGCGATGCTGCTTTTCCATCTTGTTGAATCCAACCGAAAGCTTTGAGAAGATCAAAAGGTAGGTGAACTTGCACATCCTTATTCCGACACCGAGCTTTAGGAAAAGGTCCACTGAAGGCTCAATTGGCTATAACTTGGGAAAATCGCTATTAGGAAGAGGTTTCTCAGAGTGAACTCGAGAGCTAATGCCGGATTCTGAGGCACGCTACAAGGTTGAGAGGCAAGTGATGGAGCTGTATAAGAATTGAGTAAATTCCTAATACCCGGATGGATACTCTCCACGCGATTGGGGATAGTAACCTTGACTTGCTCGCATTATTATAGAGGAAAAACTATCACAAAGCTGTCAGAGCAGGCCGTTCGAGAGCGAGATAGGAAGTTTCAAAGCCAAGGTTATGAAGGTCCTTTGAAAGGTAAGACTGCCCAACCTTCGTTTTGACATTGTAGTTTCTAGTTCATTCGAGTTTCCTTTTGGCTGTCTCGCTTTTTTTGGATGTTTAGCCATACATTTTGTCCTTCATTGTAATGTTTAATCTAACCACCTGTAATCTAGAGCAAGATTTTTGTAAGCTATATGTGCCTGAAATGAACGACGTCACTCTTTTTCTCTTTTAGAGTCTTGCTCTTATATTTGCTTGTTTTTAACACTTTAGAGTTGTTTTAGTGATGTTCATGTGGACAATCATAAATAAAGGTGATAAGTAAGAGAAAATTAAGGTTCAATGAGAGATTCCCAAAATCTCCGATAGATGTCGAACACTTAGTCGTAATAATTTTCTGTTTCAATTTTTTTCAAAACTATTACTTTTTTAGGAAATCGAGGAGAAATTGTCCAACCTACAGAGAAGAGCATTTACCCATAAAGATTAGCCATCACAATTCTTTTTGAAACTATATTTTTGTCGAGCACCCTAGGAAAACTCCAGGGTTGAAAGAATGCTTTTGTTGGTTTTTAAGAATTTTTTTTGGTTTCTAATCCTTTCGCTGAAATCAAGATCTTGACCAAATTTGGGTATACAACTTACGATCGCGTGTTATGACTGGGGATTAATCATCTGATTCAAGAAAGTACTAGGAAAAATATTTAATTCTTCATAAAGAGGGCCCTTTATTTTGTTCGGTACTTATGAGGAGGACATCTCGGCCTCATTTCTAGCACAAGATTCTTTTTTAGAACCTTATTATTTGAGTTCGATGACTATCTCTATGTCAAAAAATTTTACGATTTGAGTCCAGAAACTGAATTGTTTGTTTTAGTGAAACTCGTACTCTTAAGTTCGTAGACTAGTTTTATAAACTAAAGAGAGAAAATGTATGGCATTTATTCCATTCTTGTAGGGGTCGAAAATCCTAATGATACATATAGAGGAGGGAAATCGAATCTAATAAAATACAAAATAGGGTCAAATCGACTCAAGATTCACAGACTTTTATGTGATCGGAATAATTTTCTTCAAATAAGGATATGAACTCTTACACGAGCGATAAACAAATTTTTAATTTCAAAAATTGTTGGAGCAGTTTCAATGCTTTAGTAAGACGGGCTAGTCCCAGCGCTTTGGACTGTCCTGAGGTGGAGTTCTCCTCCCCTGAAGACGGCTTGAGTAATGGAGTCTTGGCACTGATCTTCTCGTCCCCAAGTCCAAGTGAATTTTCTTAGTGGGTACACATTATGTTTGTTGTCTCATTAAAAATTTTGTCGGAAAATTTAATTTGGGCTAAAAACCTCAATCATAAAGATTGCAACGCTGTCATAATTTAACAGACACATAATTTACTGATCCTTTTAGACTTAACGACTTAACTCCAGTGGCGAATGCCTTGTCTTATTATGAGTTAATAGAAGATAAAATAAGTTTAAGAGTGAAGCATACTTTCAAAGTTTAAATTGCTTAAAATATTAAAAGGCAAAAATTAAAAAAACCATAAAATTAAAAATTCTAAAATTAAAAATATTTTTTTGTAATTTTAATACTATCCCTTATTATCACAAAATTCTAAAAGTGTCACAAAAGAAAAAGTGAGCTGGTAATGTTTATAAAAATAACGGGTAAGAATCAAACTATTGGAAACGTAAACTACATGACCGCCCATTTCTGAATTAGTTATCAAATTCCTCATTTCTTAAAATGTTTATATGCCTGTTGAATTCAAACAAAAACCACTCCAAAACAAAAAAAAAATGAGAAAGAGGAAAATCAGAATCACAATGTTTCCATAAATAAACAAAGAATCCCGTAATAATATTATAGTACAAATAAATCAACAGCGGTCACGACTACCGCCACCAGTAGAAGTCAAAAGTAAATTTTTAAAAACCAAAAAAAAAGTAAATTACACAACTGTGGAAAATAAACGCTAACTCATCAATTCCGGCGAATGAAATGCAAATATCTTACGGATCAGAGATCTAGAGCATCAATGTAGCAGCGAAGATAGCTGCAACGGCAGATCTGTGACGGCGACTCTGTTCAAGGAAGCAGAGTTAGATGAGGTAGGAGAACCGCTGGGTGTGGCAGCGATGGATGGAGGAGAAGCACCGGCTGGTATCGCGACGCCGGAGTGTCGACAGTTGGTGGAGCTGGAGGAGATGCTAATGGAGAACTGATGGAGAAGTAGGAGCAGAGACAGGTGGTGTTGATATAGTAGGAGGAGGAGTCGCTGCCACCGGTGCCGGAGAACTCTTTGGAGAAGTCGCCGGAGATGTTCTGGGTGCTTGTGCCAAAGCGGATCCGGCGACAACGCGAACATTGTTAAAGGATAACCTTGAGTATGCCATTCAAGGCCTTAAATAAATTAGGGAGAAGGAGCTTTTGGGGAAAGAAAAGTGGAAACAGGTATGGAAATATGAGTTGATTTTGAAGAAAAAGACAGGAAAGAGTGTATTTATAGGAGGGAGAATTTTAAATTTTAAGTTTAAGTTGTTCAAAAATTATTGAATTATTAAATAACATGGGAGTATTAATTAGTTGGCTGCTGCTCAAGGAAAATAGGAGATTGTGACTTGAGTCCCAGCTGCTGGTTAAGCGTGAAGAGATTAAAATTTTACTTGAATTTCCTTGCACTATTTTGAAGAAAATAATAATAATAATAATTAGCAATTGGGAAACATTATGGTTACCGTTATGATTGGCACGTTGTAGTGTTGCTAGCGGGGATTTTAAAATTCGTTCTTATGTGTTGGCTACCTAAAGCAGGGGCTACCTGCTGGGGCCTGGGGTAGCTCCTTGTTTCAGAGATCGCAAAATTTGTTGAAAACTTTTTTAAATTATATAAAATTGAATTAAATATTATTTTTAATAATTTAATTTTAAAAATATTTTTAATTTTTTTAATTTTTTTAATTTTTTTAATTTTTTTAATTTTTTTAGTTTTTAACTTTTTATCACTCAAATTTGCAGTTTTTAATTTTTCAATTTTTAACTTTTTGCTTTTTAAAAACATATTTTTCTAATAAAATTAATAAGTAACACATCATTAATTTTCATGTACATAAGATCACAATAATTTATCATTAATTTCTATTCAAATAACGATGAATATTCTTTTAATAAAATAAAAATATTTTTATTTGTTAATTTTTTAAATTAAAGAAGGATAAACATTTGTTAATATAATCATTGATTTTAAAGTTAAAAATATAACAATTACAATTCATAAAACACGAATTTATTACATCATTTTCAAATCACAAAATATCGTAGATAGAGTTGAGTTGTTGATCATTTTTTCATTTTAACTTTAAAATTAAAAAATTTAATATTTAAATTTTATGGATTTTTTTTGTATTTTGGAATTTTTTAAAAATAAAAATATTTTCATTTTATTAAAATTTTATTATCATTATTTTTAGTAAAAATTAATGACGAGGTTACTATGATCTATATATATAACTTATATTATAAATTCAAAAGTACAGTGAATTATTTTAATTGATAAAAATAAAATAAGAAGAAAAGATTACTTCACTTTGTTAAAAGAAATATTAAAAAATACTTGAAAATTGTATAACAAAATTCTAATTAAATAATAACTAATTTTAAAAAATAATATATTATTAATTTTTTATTTTAATTTAATCAATTCCAGTTGTCAACGAGTTCCTAGATATTTTTGGACCAAACTATTGACACAACGACATTTTTGAATCAAACTATGAACATATATAATATTTTTATTCAATTTCACATGGTTTAAAGATGTTGACCCTTTCCGTCTTAAAATTTGTTTTATGTGTTCACGCTCAATTATCCTCTATTTATTTTTATATATTTACTATATTTAAATGATATTTATTCAATTTAAAAATAAAAGATAATTTAATACTATATTTATTTATTATTAATAATAATTATTATTTATTTTTTAATATTTAGATGACTTAATAATTAAAAGTGATATAAAAAATTATTATTTTATTTTATTATTTCTTAAGCGGTATATAAGTCATAATGTGAAAAAGTAAACGTAGACAATAAGAGTATAATGGAATGATAAAAGAGTCTAGTGTTTTCGTTTTAAAATTAATATCAATTTTCCTTTTCAAAATTTTAATTAATATTTTAAGATTTTTTTATCATATTGATTATGAAAAGTCTCGCAATTTAATAATTTTTCTAATATCTAATCTTTTATTTAAAATACAAAATTAATCTCATTTAATTTAAATCTAACATAATCTAATACTTAAAATCGAAGTATGCATATAATTTTTAGTTATGTATAAGTAATAAAAATTTATGTACAAAAACGTCACAGTTCTTTTAAAAAAAAAAAAAAAACAAGGAAAGAGCCAAAAATATCTTTAATATATTAAAAATAACTTATAAATATTCTCATTTTATTTTTTGATCTAAAAATGCCTTTAACCTTTATTTTTGGCTCAAAACACGTTTTCCTTCCACCTTTTGATCTAAAAATACCCTTAATCTTGAAAATGTAATATTTAAATGTTTGAAATTTATTTCTTACTTTTATTTTAAGAATTAATAAATAATAATTAATAGATTATTTTTTAAAAATATTTTTTATGTTTTACTTTTAAAATTCATAAGAAAAGTTAGACATTAAAAAAATTTATACGAGTACCTTTCTAGATCACCTTGATTAAAAATTAATTCAAAAATAAAACATTTAAATTTTTAATTAAATATTAATTTGTCAAAACTTAACAAATATTCGCATGCTTGCCTGTAAAATAAAATGCATGATTGAATAATAAATTATTATATTAAACATTCACATTTTAATATGCAGAACAACATTTGACTTTATATTTTTAATTGTAGGTGTAAACTATGTCAGTTTTATTAATTTCTAAAATAAAAGGTAAAAAGAATAAAATTTCAAATATCTAAATATTAAAACTTTCAAGGTTGAGGGTAGTTTTAGACACTTTTATATGTAAAAATGATGACTTTTATATGTAAAAATGAGAATTTTCTATTTTAATATTTGATATATTTTCTTTGTTTTAATATTAAATACTTATCCAGAAATAGATTAAAGATATTTGTATTCTTTTCAATTTATTTATTAATAAAACTGCTTGCTATTATTTATATACAGACTAACATAATTTATTTAAATTATTTACTAACTTCTTCCATTTCCGTCTTTAGTAGTGTATGTATGATCAAATTTCTCAATAACAATAATATTATTAAATTTATAATTCAACTTCAAAAAAAATAGTAGAGGAGAAGCAATACTTGTAATAATATTTAATATTTAAATAATATTTAATTTTTGCACTCATTTCTTAATCTCATAAAAATATTAAAAATATTTTTAATTTTAATTAAATTACATGTTTTTTTTGTTTTTTTAAATTTTTAAAATCATAAAGTCATAAATATTAAGATAAGCATTAATTTATATTTATTAAAAAAAAAGAAAATAGTAAAAAAAATCACAATTTTATAAATTAAAAAATAATATATTAAAATAAATATTTAAAACATTTCAAGTTAACAAGTTCGAATTTGAGTTTTGAAAATTAAACAAATTACAAAAAAAAAAAAACGATAAATTATTTAATTAAATTTTTAAATATTAAATTTTTTATATTTTTTATTTTTTTTAGTTTTTTTATTTAAGTTTGGTTTTTTTTTGTTTTTATAAAATTAAAAATATTTTCAGATAAAAACTAACAAAAAGATTTATTTATAAACTATTTCTGATATTTTTGACCCATCCTCTAAGAACAATTGAAGACAATAATAAAAAGATTGTCCAGAGAAGAGTGTCTCTCACCAATGATGACTTCCAACGGGAAACTTCAGAACATGGATTCATGTGCTCTATAAATTACTTCTCCGCTAACTTTTTATTTATTTTATTTTAAATCACAAACAATTTAAGAAACAACATAAAAAAAATAAAAAAAATAAAAAAAATAAAAATATTTTTAAGAAAAAATTGAGTTTTTTTAATTTTTTATTGGTTTTTTATTTTTAAAAATATTTTTAATTTTTTTATCTTTTTTGATTTTTTTAATTATATATATATATGTTGTTATATATATATATATATATATATATATATATTGTGATAAAATATTTTATTAATTATTATTTTAAGATAATTAATAAATTAAAAAAATGAACTAGTAGAGCATTGGTTGTTTATTGAACCTAATTATTATGTAATTTCATTTTTAAAATATACTCCCCCTCCTCACTTCTTCATTTTCAATAAAGTAAAGTGCGTTTTAATAGATTATTATATATTTAAATTTAAAAAATTATTTGTCAAAATTTTGTATTAAATTAAAATTAAATAATAAAATTGAATAAAATAGTGAAGTAGGAGTAATAATTAAGAAGAGCTATTTGATCTTTGCTTTCCTAAATTTGAATGACATGCAAAGACTTTCAACCGTTACCCAGCTAAAATAGTTGTAATTTTGATTGCCAGCCTTTAAAACAACCAAAGCTTTATCATACAGGAAATATATTTCCTTTCACATGAAGGAGATAGGAACTCAATGTTTACTAAGTTCTTTTCGAATTCGATGGGATAGAAAAAGAATATTTGATGGGTTGAAGTATATTTATGAGATTAATTAATTTTATTATTTAATATATAAAATAATTATTATTGATTAATATTCATAATTAATATAAATAAAATAATTTTAATTTTTAATTTAAAATTATTATTCTTAATTATTCAATCAAACGATCTCTTCATAATTAGCTATAACTATATCTGCAACTGACGGAAGTGAACACTGAAAGAGGAATGCCTTGAAATTAGAAGTAGGTTTAAAATTTAATTCAATAATAATTAAAATTACAAATAAATTAATATTTATAAATATTAAATAAATTTTTAAATATATATACATACAATTTTAGTTAAAGCTACTCATCTGCCTTTCAAGCTTGCTAGGTATATCACAAGTACTTATTTTAAAACTGCTGCTTCAAAATTCAAAAATAATGATCATTTTTTCCAACTATACTTTAGTACTTAAGTCACTTTAGAATGTGAAAAGAATGATTATTGTATATTTTTAAAAAGTATTTATCAATTAATAGAGTTATGTTAATCCAATTAGAGCTTCTATACCCTTTTTTTTAAAGAATATAAATCTTATCCTAACAAGTAAAAAATCAAAATACATATTTACACTAAATATATCAATATTAATTATGATAAATAAAATAAGAATATATACTAATTAAGTATAGCCAAAAAATATGAAGCATGTGTTGATTGTTATAAATATTTAGCGTGAACAAGTATTTTCAGAGATTACAACACAAGAATCAGAGCTAGGGATGATACGAAAACTCAAAAAAGAAAGAACAAATCAATAGTAAAAATATATATTTACTTAACTTCGTGCATACTAATTGCACATCCCACATGGCCACATAATTATATAAGGATATTTTTAAAACTATACAATTCGATATATAAAAATATTATACTATAATTATATTTCTTTAATTTTTATTTATATGGTTAAAAAAATAATTTGTAACAATATTTTACACATAGTATATAACTTTATACAATATTATATAATATTATATAATATTATACAAGTATTATATAACATTATATAATATTATACAATATTATATATTTACTGTAGATAATATATTAATTTTATATAAAAATGTACACAAATATATAATAGTATATGTATTTATACATATTTACACGACTATATATTAAACATACAAACTTATATAAGATTGATATATTATCGACTAATTACTATGAATAACTAGTTTATAAGTGGCGCTTATACACTTTTACACCGTTATACAAAATTACAAGCAAAACTTATACGTTGTAGTTGATTTGAACTTCAACTACGAAATTTCATTCGAAATGGGTCAAATTAATCTTTTCAAATGACTTCAAATTTTAACCACAACTTCGAAATGACACCCCCAACGAATCGCAAACTTCATTGTTAAAATCTTTAACAAATTCAAACTTTTAAAATTTTTAAATATCTTTATTTATTAAAATTACAAATTTACCGTTACTAGAATCTCTTAATTAATGTTTAAATTTGTAATGATAAATATGAGTATGACTCTCAATTAGTTTCTAAATATTAAAATATGAAATTTATAATCATATTAAATACAATAGATATCAACAATATAATATCAATGCTGTTTAATATATTTTTATAGCGACATATCTATAAAATCTACATGTATTCTTAAAAAAAAAAGTAAATCATACATATAATATGTACATAGTTAATTATAAAAATTATGAAAGAAAAAAGAGAAGAAAAAGCAGTAGCAGGAAAAGAAAGAAAACGAAGAAGCCAAAAAAAAAGAATGAAGAAGCAGAAAAAGAAACAAAAGAAAAAGAAACGAACAAGTAGCAAAGGAAAAAGAAGATGAATGTGTTGGAAATGAAGGAAAAAAAAGAAGCAGAAGAAGAAACAAATGTAATTGCCAAAAAAAAAATAATGAAAAATAGAAATGAGAGTAAAGAGGTAATAAATTAAAATATGGATTAAAATGGATAATAATTATACCTCATATGTCATACAATATATTTTATGTTATATTGTAAATTAATTTAATGAGCTTATAAGTTTAATCAAAATATCCACTTTAGTTATTCGGGATTATTATCCCACCTTTAATAAAGAATAAATATGAGTTTATCTGATGTTTGGTTGAGATAGAATCTCGGGATAACTTATTTTGATTTAGCGTCCTATATTGAAGGTGAGATAAATATAACACTATAATCTCGAAATAGCTAATATTGAAATAAATTATTTTGATAAAATAGTGACTATCCTCCCTAAGAGCTTTTAATACTTCAAACTTTTAAAATCAAACCTAAAAAAATATTATTAAATTTAAAATTAATTATTTGATAACCTAACTTGAAACGGCCATGGAGTGACTAAGTAGGAAACGAGAAAGGATGCAAATTGGGGGTTAAGAATTCATTCAAATAAAATAAATAAATAATTTATGAAGACTTAGTATTGTCAGGCTGAAACTGCCTACCAGTTTTGCCTTATTTCATTTTCGATACCAACACATTAGTGTACTCTTCTTGCAAACATCTCTAAAAACAAATTAAAGATCTTTAAAATTTGAGCATATTCAAAACTCAATATTAAATGAAATTTTTAAAGAATTGATCCCCGAATTAAAATAACATTTTAGTTAAAATAATTAAGTTAGCCGTAGACGATTATATAGATATAGACGTGCTTCCATGAGTCATAAGAAGATGCGGATTGAACGTTGTTCCGTTTTAACATCGCCTTGTGTTATTTTCATTTTTTTTTGAAAACTTACAAAATTTTTGTTATTGAGTAAATATTTAATGGAGAGAGATTATAACTTAGATATAAATAAGGTTAAGGGAGTAAAAAATATGCAAGTAGTGGATACAGTTTTTCTTTTGAAGCGTCTTAGTTTATAACTACCGAAGTGTAGCATTGAGATGAGGAGCGTGCTAGCTTCTTAAGGGGCATGTAAAGCAAAAGATAAAGTGAATGATAATTTGAGACGAAGGAAATAGTTATTACCTCAAAAATCACTTTTCTCGTAATTTCAATTTTCTTCAATAAAAACAAAAAGACTTTCTGATATATAATAACTGTTAGTTCAGTAAAATCCGAGAAATCAACTCCTACAAATATCGTTTGTTCGTGGAGAAAGAGGGCAGAAAACAGTATTCTCTTGTCCCAAATTAAAAGTGTCTTCTCACAGTTGGAAGGGTTTAATTCCATTTTTTCATATGGCTGGACACATGATGTCCCACCATTGAAAAGCTTCAAACAAAAACACTACCATATTGTCATGAACTTAAATCTCTAACTATATACCGTGCGCTACTTGACAATTCGCCATAAATTTTACGATCTTGCAAACCTGGCAAGTGTAGACATGTCATTTTTGACCCTCCGTGAGTTTTACACTGTTTTAGCAATGAATATCTTTTTCACACTTAATCTTTGACAATTTAAATTTATCTTTTTTCTAGTAGATTTTTACTCGTAAAAATTTGAAACAAAAGTGCGTATTTATTTATTTAGAATTGAAAATTTTAGATTTATTTACAAAAGAAAGAAATGACAAAAATATTTTTCTTATCTAGCTTTTAGTTAATTATTTTTAACCTCCCTTTAATCATTTAGCATTTTTATTATTATTGTTATTGTTAGATTGCTAGTTTTGATGATGACGAAATCATAACGGGACCAGTTCCCTCGTTTCGATCCTCCTGAAGAGTTTGCTTTGGCCAGAGTTGGGCGGGAAACTTTGTACAACTATAAAAAGTACTTTTTTGCAGGAGGTTGGTGAGTGGTAGCAGTGCAGCAGGAGCAACAGCCTTGTCCCAGCAGGTCAAATGTACTAGACCAATGGGATTGATTTCTTGTTGCTTATCTTTGTCTTTTGGACAATCAAATGTATGTTTTTCAAATAGAGAAAACACACACACACACACACACACTCCTCAAGCATATTTCCTACTCTCTGAAGCAATGACTATCTTGGAAGATTGGAAGATTGGTGCTCGTGTACTCTTGTCCTAGGCCATTGTTAGAGTTGTGATGTGTTGAGTTGTAATAGCTAGAAAAACATGAACGTTGTGCAAGCTTTTTCTTCTTGTTTTCTTCAAATGTATTATTGAAGTTGTCAGCTAAAGTTTGTTGATAATCGGCTAGAGTTAGCCTTGTAGTTCCAGTTGGAGTTAGCTGGTAGAGATAACAATGGAGTCATTATTTTGAAGTCTTGTAATAGAGTTGTTGCAAGTGGGAGATTAAGAGTTTAATCTCTTAGGATTACAAGAGTTTGTAATCACCATTGCTCAGATCTAGTGGA
>JACEIK010006435.1:10710-27763 GCA_018107945.1 Datura stramonium
GCACATATATTCACATTTATATAAAATTACATGAAAATGTATAAAATACTTAGATAAACAAGGTTAATTTAAGTTATAAAGTATCACTTGGACATGCTATATTTGCCCGCGATCAGTCTCGTCTCCCACATCCTCAGAGACACTCTTTTTCCCTTTTTCCTTTTCTGCTCCAATGGGCTCCCAATAAGCTGCCAGATTAAGCTCCTCATAAATGCCAGCATCGAGGTCAAGAAGAGTGGGGGCTGCTATGATTGTTGGTTGCCATGATGATATCTTGGCCACTTGATGCCGAAGAGCCCCCAACTCCTCACGGAGGCTGCCATGCCAGTCTGCTCAGTCATATGAATGTTGAATTTGGTGTCAAAATTGTCTAGTCTGGCGTGTAGGGCCTGTGCAACTGTCTCTATCTCAGCCTTTACCCAAGGCTTGACATTCTCCATCATTGACTGAACCTTCTTTTCAGTTACGGTCAGTCTTTTGGCCACCTTTTGGAGAAATTCCTGAGGCACTAGGATGTACTTGATTGGATTCTGGCTCGAGAGGCTTATAGGTGGTGTGGAAGAGGTGCTAGGAGTTGTATATGAATGACCAGCATCTGAAGTCAGTGTCTCACCCTGCTCTTGTGAAGTGAGGGAATTCACCTATTAATGAGTTGGTAATTCATCAACTCATTCGCCTTTTAAGCCTGAGTTTTTGCTTAGTTTTTGAGTTGTTTATGTGGATTATATGCCCTTTTTTCCTTTTTTGTGTGCATATTTCTAATGTGAAGAAAAGAGAAAGAAATGGAGCAAAAAGAAGGAAGTGGGATGAATGTTAGCATTCCACTAAAGAAGACCGGTGAAACGCCGGTCAAAAGCTGACAACCACTGCCTCTGGGAAACAAAGCCACCGGTGAAACAAGGGTTGTCAATGGTGACTCGCCCGTTCTATCGCCGAATTACACCTAAACTTGTTGGATTGAAGAGTAAAGAATCGGTGGTGCTCGGATGGAGATTGGCAAAATGCTGAAGGAACAACCGATGGTTACTAGAATTCATTGAAGGTTTAGATAGTGTAGTAGGCAGTCTGCGGTTGCAACCGACAAAGCGCCAATATGTCCACCAGTGCCAGAATGCTGATCAGGGACAAAATTGTTCAGTACAGAAAAAAAAAAGATACCTTATTTATTTGGATATATTCTAGAAAAAGTTCTATGTACTCATCAACTTTCAATTCCTAGCTTTTAGAACATTCCCTTGGCAGAGGAGAGGATAATTTTATTGGTAGAATTTAAAAAGGACTATTCTCTTTTCTTCTTCTTCTTCTTGATAGAAAAGTACTACCATTGTTGAAGACTACTTTTTGAACTTGATTTTGCTACTCTGGTTATTAAATTCAATGAATTTATTGTTAAATGAGCTTTTAAATTTCTTAATTATGAGTAGCTAAATTATTAACTAGAGGTGTGTGATGATGAATGCTTAATTAAAGTGGGTATTGCTAGAGACATCTCAATATTGTTTAACTAAGTATAAATCTATTAGATTCTCTTCAATCTATAATTGAAGATCCATTAAATATGATGTGGGTCTAATTATTCTACTTGATTGTTGCTGGAAAAAGAATAATTATGTATTGGGAGAGAATTTAACGGTGGGTATGGATGAGAGATTGTGAAATTAGGCTAGAAATAGCCAAAATTACATTCTCACTCCTAATTAGTAGCTAATATATAGAAATTAGTGTAGCTATTAATCCAAATATGATGGGGTTGAGTTAATGGTGTCTAGAGGTTTGATAAAACTCTAGCTAGAGGTATTTATAAGGCTTAAAAGCATTAAATACCCTTCCGAGATTATTTACACTAATTGAACTTATGAGACGACCTAGCATGACCCTGTCTAGTTAGCATATCATCTACACTGCACATCTAGTCTTTCACATTCTTCTCAACAACCTTGGTAATTTATCTATTGTAGTCAGCGACATTAGAATTTATATTCTATTAAAAACATCAATCTCCCCAAACTTATTTATTTCTATGTTACTCCTAAGTGGTGCAAGCTAAATTCAATTTATCAACCAACACTCATAATTATCATTCAGTAGTCCCTGTGGGATTCAACCCCGACATCCGTCGGGATACTTGTTTTAATACAGTGACCATTTATATTCTTTGCATGAGGAGTATAATTTTTACATTATCCAAAATGGCACCATTGTTGGGGACTAGCTCTTGATGTTCTTGTGTTGATTGTTGATTTGAAATAACTTTGCATCTTAGTTACTTGACGTGATATTCCTGAGCTTGTTAGGATACCACAACTATATGAGTCATCACTCCCAAGAAGGGGATAGCTCAGTGGAAGGTAATATGAAACATGAGGAAGATAACCCGGTGATGCCGGAGATTGCGGAAGTCGTTTTCCTACCACCCACGATAGGAAATGCCGTATTTCATGTCACAAGCACCATGCTACATTTTTGGAAAATGAAAGGACTCTTCGGGGGTAAACCAAGTCAAGATGCAAATCGTCATTTGAGAAATTTCTTGGAGATATGCCAGCCTTTCAACATCACTAACATAAGTAAAGAGTCTATCAGGCTAAGGCTCTTCCCGTTTTCTCTAACGGGAGAGGTGACCATGTGGTTGGAAGAATCGCCTCCCGGTTGTATTACATCTTGGAAAGAATTAACCAAAGATTTTTTGGATTGTTTCTTCCCTCCATTGAAAATGTTACAGCTGAGGGATGATATCACAAATTTCAGGCAAGAGCCTGGAGAGCCTTTGCATGAGGCATGGCTACAGTTCAAAAAGAAGGTTTCTCTTTGTCCCAATCATGGCTTTACTGATGGAGTGCTTCTCCAAAGCTTTTACTGAGCCCTCGACTCCATCAACAAATTCGTTGCTAACAATTTAGCCGGAGGGTCTATTATGGATCAAACATATGGGTTGGCTAAAGCCCTTTTGGACAGAATGACAAAAGCAAATAGGGCCTAGCACACGAGAGAGATGAATGTATCTACACATGACATCAGATCTAGTGCATTGGTGGTTGAGTTGCGGAAAAGAGATGAAGAGAGATATGAAAATCTTGCTAAAATGATGACACTACTGGAACTAATGACCAAACATGTGATGGGGGTAGGGCCCAAGGTGGTGAATGTTGTAGGTATGCAAGGTCCTTTGTTATATGAAGGAGAATCATTTCAACCAAGGTACAAGGAAGAATTCCAATACATGGGAAACCAAATAGGGGTCCTCGACTTGGATTTCAAGGGGTTAATCAAGGCCCTTGGCGCCTAAGGGATGAAAACCTAGGCTGGAGGAACTGTGATGCACTAGGATGGACCAAAAGAAATGAATGAATAGGAAATAGAGAGCGGAATCAATAGGGAGACCATTACCACCAAAGTTCGAACCCCTATGTTCCTCCTCCAAAAGCTTGAAACGCCCAAAGTTAGCCATGTGCAAGTGATGCTGGTAGCTCAAAAATTGAAGAGATGCTAGCAAAAGTCCTCAAGAAAGTGGAATCAACCGACAATGGGGTCAAGGAATTGAGAGGGGAGGTGTCTAAGCTTGACAAAATGGTAATCTCTCATTCATACTCCATTAATCAATTGGAAGCTCAAATGAATCACTTGTCTTCTCGAATAAATCCTCGAATGAAGGGAACGCTCCCAAGTGACACAATGTCGAACCCGAAGAAAGATAGTCAAGGCATGGCTATTGTTACTAGGAGTGGTAAATTGGTTGTAAATTCAAGAGTGAAGCCCAAGGAGGCTAATGCTCCAAAATCAAATGAGGAAAATGAAATCGACAAGATGCTAATGATGCCAAGGAGTTGTGAAAAGAGTTAAGAGGAAGGTGAGGCGAAGGATGATGAGATTCCCTCACATGTTGATGAAGATGAGGTGGACATGAAAGCCTCAAATGATGACAAGGTTGAATCAAGAGCTCCACTCCCTTATCCACAACGGTTGGCTAATAAAAAGAAGGACGATCAGTTCAGCAAATTCAATGACATGTTCATAAAATTTTCCATTAACATATCATTGGTGGATGCGCTCCTCCAAATGTCAAGATATGCTAAATTCATGAAGGAGTTGCTGAAAAAGAAGAAGGTGGTTGATGTAGGTTGGGGAAGACGACGCACAATTGTAGTGTGATGATGATGAGCAATCTTGCCCCCAAGCGGGAAGACCCTGGAGCTTTCACTATCCCATGTACAATTGGTATAAGTATGCTTAAGAAAGCTCTATGCAATATTGGTGCCAGTATAGATCTAATGCCCCTGATTATTTTAAAGAAGTTGGGACTTGGAAGCACAAAGACTACATCTATAATGTTGCTTATGGCGGATCATTCCATTAAATATCCTGTGAGGGTATTAGAAGATGTGTTGGTGAAGGTGGATAAATTCATCCTCAGTTGATTTCGTTGTCTTCAACTGTGAAATGGATCAGGAGGTACCCATTATTTTAGGGAGACCCTTTCTCGCTACAGGGAGAGCTATGGTTGATGTGGAGCTAGGGTAGCTCAAGTTCAGAGTTGGATGTGAAGAAGTCACCTTCAAGTTGTGTCCATCAGCTAAAACTCCTACCGAATGCAAGGTGATCGGGCTATTGCAGAAAGAGGATGAGGATATAGGAATTAAGATGGAGGAGACGGAGTCGGAGGATGATCCGTCCAAGAAGAATTGTTAAATGAGAGATATGTCGTGCCACGACGTTAACTAAGGCACTTATTGGGAGGAAAGCCAGGTGTTTTATTTGATTTTTTATGTCTTTGTTCTTTTTGTTTTTGTAGGATCAATGAAGTGAGGAGCCTAGAGGGAAAGACCCACAACAATGCGGGAAATTCTTTGGACCGATGAATCACATCCAGAAGTGCAACACACCGCCTCATGATACGAGAAGGCAGAAGGTTGGGAGTTTGAGAATTTGACCGGCAGACACACCGGTGAACCGCCGATGTAGAAATGTGTACCGCCGGTATATTGCCGATACAACACAGATCACCTGAAGCATTGGGCGTCCAAGCAGCGACTCACCGGCGGACCGCTGACCCAGTTCTTTAATCGCCGGTCAATAGCTAGTGATGAAACAGAGAACTGGGCATTATTTTAATTCTAAAAGGTAAAGCACCGGAAAGCCAGCTCAATTTGGCGAACTGTCGATGTAACGCCGGTCGAGGTACAATTTTGTTTCAGATTTAAATCAAATATGGACCCACCTAACCCCAAATACTTTCTTGAGCCTCCCTACTCTGCATAATATTCCCTTAGATCCCCCTTTCAACATTTTTCCACACCCTTTCTGTCTTCCCAATACCCAACCTTTCCACTTTCCCATATTTCCCTCTTTCCCACCTCCCCACTTCCGACGAACACATTAAATCACCATTACTACCCCACCTTCTCCTCAACCTATCACTACCTCACCTTCCTCCTATAAAAACTCTCCCTTTCTTTACCAACATTCTCACTACACTCATCCACACTCACAGTCTCCTTCTCTACTACACAAACCTCTACAGCTGCCATTGCTGAAAGTTTCTAAGCTCCCACAAGATAGTCTTTGCTAAATTATTTCCTAAAGTGTGGTAATGCATCCCTGTATCTTTTATGTTCTCATCAATGGCACATTAATTGCGTTTTTTATGTGTCTTGAACATTCCTTTCACTTCCCTTTTACTACCTTTCCTTCTAATTAGATTCACAGATGCTGCTCTATTTGTTGAAATATCTGGGGGATAGAAGTGTATGGATGAAATGGGTGTGGGATAGGTGTGATATTTAGGTGGATTTGAATGGGGTGAAGTCTGAGTAACCCAATAGGATTGAAATGCCATGCTTTGCCCGATGATAGATTGGGTGACGCCATTCTTAAGTGTAAATCGTCATTTGAGTCCTTTTTCATGTGTAGAGTTGATGTTTCACTAAAATGTGTGTTGGTTTTTATAGATTGATCCTTTTAAATATTTGGAATTGATTTGGGGACAACAACATTCGGCAATTCATTGGTAGGTTCTGGCAAAACGTCGATGAAACGTCGGTCCAATCTATAGTTGGCTTCAGGCCACTAATTGGATCCCGTGTTGCATCGGTCGTTCGCAGATCGGTACCGGCAACTCTCCACCTTGTTTCTGGTAGGCTATTTCTATGCTTTGTGTTCTACTGCGCATCGGCAAGTCAGCGGTGGTCTGTGGACTCCTCCTACGACTTGTCGGTGTGTCGCCGATGCTGCTGGTTCTTTAAATGATAGTTTTTCATATTTTCTTTTCATTTAACCTTTAGAATAGATTTATTTATTTTAGTTCAATTATAGTGTTGCCGACACTAACACCATATTTTCAAAAATATCACGTCTTCATCTAGAAACACCATAACGGGCAAGGACCCCGCATCATCCACCAATAAGGACAAGGGCAAAGCCAAGGCCTCCGCACAACCTGTGAACTCAAACGAGGCCATTATATTATGTGTGCCCAACATGAAGGAGAACTATGTCATATGCCATAGCCGGTCTATAACTGTGGAGAAGATATCTGATCTAGTGGGTCTATGTGGTGATCTTCCCAACATCACCGTTCAATTCAAAGACAGGCAGTGACATGTTTTTGCCAATCCCCTCCTTACCTACTACCCCGGCCTGGTACAGGAGTTCTATGCTTCCTACCAAGCTAGGAAGGACAGTATGAAATACAGAGGATGTGTTGATGACTTCCCATGCCTACCATCGGTCATGATAAGGGGAGTGAATGTCGACATCACTCCAGCTGCCATCCAAAGGTATTTATAAGGATGAAAAGCATTAAGTACCCTTTTGCCAAGCTTATCTACACTAATTGAACTTATGAGATGACCTAGCATGACACTATCTAGTTAGCATATCATCTACACCACGCCTCTAGTCTTTCACATTCTTGTCAACAACCTTGGTAATTTTGCTATCGTAGTCAGTGAAATTAGAAGTTATATTCTATTACAAATTTCAATCTCCCCCAACTTTTTTATTTCTATGTTATTCCTATGTGGTGCAAGCTAAATTCAATTTCTCAACCGACTCTCGCAATTATCATTCACTAGTCCCTATGGGATTCGATCCCGACATCCGTCGGGAAATTTTTTTGATATAGTGACTGTTTATACTCTTTTCATGAGGAGTATGTTTTGGACGTAATCACCTTTGTGTCGCCAACTAACCGTGATAGTGGGATTGCGGTGAAAGTCGGGCCCAACATATTGGGTTCATCTCATCCCGGATTAGGCCAATATCAGTGATCTATTGTCCTCCTATCAAGTGCTCCTCATCACGATGCACCTTCATGCCCGCGTCGATGCACAATATGAAAACGATACTCGAGAATGGGATGGTAGTGCTCAATCCCATATCCTGATCCCACATCTCTTTTACAATGACCCTCGGGATATTTATGGGGTATCTAGACATGATACAAGCCACCAAAGCTGCTCAGCCTGCACTGAGGGTATTATCATTAACAGTCAGAGCCAATCGGTGGCGCACTAATTTCTAATAAGCTTTTGCTAAAATTCAGAGAGTTCTTTGTGACCTACTTTCCGCTAGTGACCCATTCTGCCTCTTCTTTTTCCTTAGCAATCAAGTTAGACAACTATTAAATCTGCCTCTGCCTCTCATTATAAATAAGCTGCTAGATCTGTTTCAAAACCTCCACCAGATAGTCATATTCTAGCGTAGCATGTGGTGGTATGAACTGGGGCCCGTATAATACCCGAGCAATAGTGTGGTCAGATATATCAACCTCTCGGCCTCTAACCAGGACGCTCAACATCTTGGGCTGATCTTTCAACTTCTTCCCCTCCTTCGCTTTCTGCTCCATGGTTGCCAAATAATTATCATAGAACTCTCGGATGATTATGAAGTGTATCGGTCCGGGGCCCTAGCCATCCAATCAAATCCATAGTAGCTAAATATCCGCTTCATGTCCTCCACCTCACTCAATGAATTCATGAGGATCTGCAGCTCTTCTTGAATGCTTCACCTTGGTTTGTTCTTGGCGGTGAGAGCAATGCCCTGTTCATATATTTCTTAGGCTCCTGGTACTTTCCACTGAATAGTGTGGTTCTCCCTAGGCGGAGTATGCTCCTGCTCAACATTGGATGTCTCATTCTCTAATCCGAACTCACTGCTTGCATCTCCGAATTGGGCCTCCTCAGACCCCTCTTCTTTATTAGAGCCGCTTCAAGCCTCTTGGGCTCTTTCCTCCACTCCCTCCTCAGACTAGGGAGCACCAACAGATGTGGAAGTGGTCGCCATGGCTTTGGCTTTAGCATTCTCCCTAGTGTTTTAGGTTCCATTAGTATCCAATGTATCAACCCTGCATTCCACTAATGAACTACTAGGGGAGTTACCCTCTTGTTCGGATTATGAGGTCTCATCAAGCAACGTCCTCCGAGTAGTTTCCTCGGATGCTTTACGTTTCTGTGTCATTGTACCTATGGAGAAAAGGGTTGGAATTTCAAATCATAGAAAAAGAAATCAAAAAATTACCTCTGTAATTTATCACTGGTAAACAGTGCGGGTCATACCTTCGAGGTACAATTCGTACTAAGACTCGTAATATCTCAAGTCAATGTTACGCCTCTGAGGTGCGAATCGTACCATGAAGGTACGGTCTGTACCATGAGTCGTATGAGGATGCATCTTTAAAACAAATGTTCTATATTTTTCCACGACTCATGGTACGACCCGTAAGTCGATTCCACAGTTTGTAGGAAGGATCGTACTATCACTTGTGGACTTGACCCTTTTTTAATTCTTGGTACGACTTCCAGGTACGTCTCATAGCAGTAAACCATGAACCGTACTAGGATTCATACCTCGTGATTATTACAAATTTTTCTTGGGACAGTCTCAACAAGTCATCATACTAGTCGTAATATGAAACGACGAGTTGTAGGAAGGCTTGTGAAGCCTGTCCCTGCCTCATTTAGGTTCAGTTTGCAGGAGATTTCAATTTAGTGTTGGGTACTAAGAATTCCCAAAGTCCAAGAATGCATTTAACATGTTTTATTGTTTCCCATTCCTCCTTTTTTTAATCACAACTCATAACTCAATTTTAATAGTTCAATACGTAATATTTACATGTTCAAGCCCCTACCAGTCACACACAACATGTTCACATCCCTAGTCATTGTCCTTTTTAAAATTTTCAAGTATTGAGAGGACTCTCAGGTATTAAGCAGGTTTGCATCAAGCACACAAGTTATATTTATCAAATTCAAAGAAATACACTTACTTGATAAATGATCACTTCGACTGCCAATCAGAAACTTAGGGTAGGAAGTTGGAATTCTTGGTGTTAACTGAGAAATAAGTTTCTCAAACAATCATTAATTTTGAGTTATGGGTGTGCGGGAGTCGTGGCTTATGGTCGTGACTTCGGTTTTTAGAGTGCGGGAGGAGGGTATGATTTGTTTGAGTTTAAATAGGTTATAGGGTAGATTTTGAAAATTTTGGGCCGAGTCGAGTGATTTTAAAATTTTTGACCTATCACAACTTGTACCACGAGTCATGGGAAGGCCCTACCACTCTTTTCTTGGACCCATAATAGAGAGATTGAGTAACGTACCTGTGGACCTACAAGCACATCTTACAACTCGTACTATGGGGGCACAATTCATACTATGACTCGTAGGTCTTTCTTACGTTGAGGTCTATGCCTTGCATAATTCATAACCACAATGAGTACTACGACCCATACAATGAGGTTATGAGTCATAGGACAAAACGTATCCTGAATTCATGCACTGAAATACATCTTTGCTTCTCACCATGACTCTTTCTCTGGCCTGTATAATACTCTTACGAGTCGTACTAAGAACCGTAGCACCTGCCTATTCAGCAATTTTTCTACCACCTATTTTTGTTTCCTCTTTACACTGAACACACATAAGTTAATCAATGTGGGGTTCCTCCCAAGAAGCTCTTGATTTAACATCACAGCAGAACGCAGGTGGTTCGGTTACTCAAAATTCACCAAACCACCACTTCTGTTGCCTCCCAAGAAGCGCCTGATTTAACGTTGTGGCACGACGCAAGTCTCTTAACTACTTAGACTTTTTCATGGAACTCGTATTCATCCCCTATTGCTGAGACAACTCTGTATTCCTTTGGCTGCTTCATTGATCGACAGACATTGAAGGTGACCTCTTCTTTATTGAGTCTGAACTTTAACTAGCCGCCTCCACATATACTAATGCTCTCCAAGTGGCAAGGAATGGCCGCCCAAAAATTATGGGGACCTCAAAATCAACCTCACAATCCAGGATCATGAAGTCCACTAAGAATATGAATCTATAAACTTTAATAAGCACGTCATATAGGATCCCCACAGGCTTCTTCACAGTTCTATCAGCCATCAGTATCTACATAGTAGTAGTTCTGGGGGCTCACAAGCCCAGTTGTTTAAACACAACAAACAGCATTAGATTGATTCTTGCTCCCAAATCACAGAGTGCCCTTGAAAACTCAACATCGCCAATTGTGCATGGAATAGTGAAGGCACCTAGATCTTTCTTCTTCTACGCAAGAACCTGTGAGGCTATAACAGTACAATGATGCACATTATCCACAGGCTCATAACTCACGAAACTTTTCTTCGTAACAAGGTCCTTCATATACTTGACATATCCCGACATCTGTTCCAATGCCTCGACCAATGGTATGTTTACAATTACCATTCTCTACCTTCTTCTTTATTCTTTAAGGGAATGGTGGCGGTGGTCGTGGATTAGCCATATAAATTTGTGTAGCTCTTTTCTTTTCTCCTTGTTCAGCTTCAGGCCCGCTTTCAACGTTTAGAGCCTTAGTCAACTCAGCATCCTCATTATTCTCCTTCTCAGCAACATCTTCTTCATCATCAGTCATGCTTTCTTTCTTCATTTCAACTACAACCGACAGAGGAGGATCAACCGTGGTCTTTCCACTCCTAGTCATCATAGCCATGCAGTGACAATAATTTTTTAGATTCTGGATTGTGTTGCTAGGTAGTGTACCCTTTTGCCTAGGGATCATGGATGCTGAAAATTGCCCTAGCTACTGTTCGATCTTCTTGATAGTCGTAACATGTGACTCCACTCTCCGACCCATGCTTGGTATATCACTACGGATGTCTTTCAACTGATCATCTATGGATCTCACCTTCTTTAGCATCTCAGACATCATGCTTTCTAAATTCAACTGTCCGGCCTCCCCCTCACGTGCATTAGAAGGCATGTATAATCCATCTAGGTCGTTGTGGTAACTGCCATTCCTTTTCAAACCTCCCTAGCGCTTACCACCTCGGCTTCTATCTCTGTACCTATTCTGGTTGTAATTGTCTCTATATTGGTTATAAACTTGGTCTCTAGAACCTTGGCACCAAGTGTCTTTTCCAGAACCTTGGGCATTGTCTCGGAAACCCACCACCGGGTTGTCCAAGAAGTTTTCCTCCTCCTCAAAATCTTAGTTGTTAGACCCTGGCTCTTGTCCCTGTGTCCCCACTACATTAACCTTTCCAGCTCTAGCTCCCATAGTATTATTAGTAAGCAATTCCAATGATGTGTGCATATGGGAAAATTCCTGGTCACGTTCTTCTTCCTTCATTCATTGGTCTGCAGTCAAACCAAAAACATATGTACCAGTTGCTGCTTCTGCTTCTTGGGTGTGCCATGCTCTGTTTGTTTTGGTTACTCTATCTAGAATAGTGGCAGCTTTCTCCCATGTGTGGCTGATTAGTGCTCCTTCCGTGACTATGTCTATTACTGCTTTTGTACTATTGTTCAATGATTTATAGAAAATCTCCAATAGACTGTCATCAGGAATTTTATGGTTCGGTCACTTGGTCAACTTCTTCTTGAACCTCAACCAGGTTTCATGAAGTGCCTCAGTCATTAGTTGTTGAAAATTATAGATCTCGTCTTTAAGAAACAAAATCTTGGAGGGTGGAAAGAATCTCTCTAGTGATGTCATGGTGCTAGTGATGTCAAATTTTTTCCCAGCAGGCAATGGTGGTGGTACGATAACTCTGGTTGATCCGACTACATCCATGTCCGGGTCATCTTCANTTTCTCTACCTTCACGCAATGGTGGTGGTACGATAACTCTGGTTGATCCGACTACATCCATGTCCGGGTCATCTTCACAGAAGAATTGAGGGGCATATCTTTGACCTCTGTTTTCCCTTCCATGTCGACCAACATTGACGACCTCATCTAGAGCATTCTCCACATCCTAAAGTGTAGCTTGCTGAGCTAGCTCATCTTTCCTAGCTTTTTCAGCAATAGGGGCATCTCTCTAGTCTTAGTTCTCCATGTTTCGTACTGTTCTTTTGAGTTCGAGATCCAATGTAATCAAGGGGTTTCCACTTCGACAAGTACTTGGCATTCACTAAGAGACAACCTGTGGATATACAAAAAGAAAAACAAAATATAATTCAGGAAATAACAACCAAAAGTCAAATACAAGTAATTAATATTTAGCCATATTCCCCGGCAACGGTGCCACTTTTTGTTAACCCTCAAACTCACAATTACTGGAAAAGTATGAAGCGGATGTTGTTAATAAGGAACCACACTAAGAGGTTGGGGTCGAACCCACTAAAAAAGGGTAAAATCTAGACTAATGCCGGTAATTGAACTTGTTGGTGAGTTATCTCCACACAGGAGGGATTCAAAGAAAATAATATTAAAGAAAATATTATAATTTTGATTTAAATCAAGATTTGCAAACAACNAACTAGGGTAAGTGTTCCCCATGGGTTCATACCTACTTCGGATATACACACGTGATCAATCCCAATTCTTACTTATCGAATTGATAACTAGGATTTATCCAAACAACTGGTTTGTCCCTTTTACATGACTTTACTCAGTCACCGGGTCAGGTATCATGAGCAAATACCTGAGCAATTTCAAACTAACCATTATCAATATGTTCCAAATTTAACTATCCTGTGACCACATCTCATGTTAGCACAATGATCATAAAGACCAAGACTTTGTTGTAATTCTGTTTTCCTAATATCTACTTCTCTAGGTTCAAGCAAGTAAATAATTCGGGCATGTCCTAACGTTGTAAACCGTTAATAAACATTTAAAGATTAAGAGAATACAATACAAACATTTAGCATTTGTGTTGAATCACTTCTGTGTAACCCTATTTCGTTAATCCATCATGGTTCCCAAAACCCCTAGTTGTAGAGGTTTTAGTCTCTCATGGTTGTAAGATTACAATTTGCATTTATAGAAAAAAAACATAATTGAATACTTACTACAACAAATGGAAGAAAACCTCATTTGAATATCAAAGAACAATCTCATGAACAATGTAAGAATTCAAGAATTTGATCCTAATAATTGCTCTCCAAAACATGATAAAAATTTACAAAGAATATTCTTCACACGTGTACTACATTGTTTCTATGTTCTCTGACTAAAATAAAACATAAAATCTATTTATACAGACATTAGAAACCTTTTCCTAAACTAACATGGAATTTTCCATATCTGGTATTGATTGTGTCATTACTGGACCTAAGACCCGTAACAGGATTGTACGGGTCGTACCTGCTTCTCATACGTCCTTGGCTGCTGAGTATGGGTCTAGTAGGTGTACTAGTAAGGAAGCGAGGTACTGTGTTTAGCGTCGACAAGGCAAGTAGTGGATCTTTATTATCGAATGATATGGGAGACGGTCAAAGCATCAGTCTCCGCATCAACAGAAGAAAGGGATTGACCGACCGCCGTTCAAGAGAGATGCCGAAGGCTCAAACTTTTTGCTAGCTTTGAAACATGGGCCGAAGGAAAGAGGAAGACCAAACAAAGTAGCAGTCAAAGCAAAGAAAAAGATGCCAAAAAGATTCACTTTAGCTTCTAACTCGCTTAGCTTAGTGTAGGTTTCTTGCAAAACTTTCGATTTCTAAGTGTTGGCAGGCTGGTACGACTCGTATCACAGTCCTACGAGTCGTACAATATATCTGTGGCTTGACCCTGAGAACTCTGACATCTTCTAAAATTTTCCACGAGTGTTGTGGTACGACTCGTATCTTCCTCCTATGACTCATATTGTTTGTAGTGTCTGAAGTTCTTCCATGTCTTGAAGGATCTCCTGAATCACACCATTGCTCATGGTACAAGTCGTATGATGGTGCTACGATACTTAAGTCCATCTGTACCAAAAGACTGCCTTTATATAAATTTCTCTGAATAATTCCACGACTCCAGTGACGACTCATACCATCTTGGTACGACTCATACTGATAGTCGTATGTTGCCTTCCTCTTAATGCAACCTTCTGACTTTTACCACGATTCTTAGTATGGCTCGTACAATCAAGGTACGACTCGTACTAAGTCTTGTACTTGCCTGTTTTTTGCATTTTTAGGCTTCTTTTGCACATTTTTTCTCCAACACTTATTTTTCCTAAAATCAAGGTAAAAGCACATCATATCCATATAAACATACCTACGTCCATTCTATTTTCTCTATTTTAAACGTTGAAGGTGTTGTAAGTACATCAAAACTACTCCCAAAACATGTATAATGCTCATATAATCATATTCTAGAACATACCTTGAATCTGAATATTTGAGGAGTCTTGATTCCAAAATATATATTTATCATTTGATTTTGTTAGTCTAGCTAAGTCATAAAACGTACTTGTCTTGTTTGGGCTTTTCAAAATGTCAAAATCATGCATACTTGAAATAGACTTTATTGTTCAAAATAATAGATTCATACATAGGTAATTTGTAAAAATTCATACATGCTAGATATCTCATCATACATGAATCATAAATCATAAACTTTACTTTTTCATGAACTTGCAAAATTGGGCATAATCCTCTAAAACATAAAATCTTGAATTTGTAATCAAAACATGTGTAAAATTTGTCCATAAATCTTCAAATATACTTTAAACCATAAAGGGGATTGACCCATGAACAATTGGTAGAGAATTCTATAAGTTTAGATTAGAACATTTTTTAGATCATAACTTGAATTGAGACTTGATTCATGAAATTGAAGAGAATTTGAGCATGAGAGTGAAAGAAACTCTCATTCATAGCCTTACATATCTGGGTAAACTGAAATTACACTTGTATTTGAAAGCCCAAGAGATTTGGAGAAGAACTTGAAGAATTCTAGGCATGAACTTCAATGGGGAATTTCTGATCTTGCATCCTTGGGAGGGGAAAGATTTTGAATAGGTTTAACCTCTTTAAAACACCTTTTTCAGAGCTCTTGGAATGGAAATGGTTTAGAATAGGTTTAACCCCTTAAAACACCTCTTTCCGAGCTTAAAACGATGTACTTTAGGGCTTAGGAGCTTAAAATTTATGAAAATAACCTTAATAAATTCGCAGTAAAACTGATTCAATCAGCTTCCACGGCTCGTACCACGAGTCATAAAATCCTCCTATAACTTGTGGTATCATCCCATACTAACCAAGTCTAAAACCTCTAATCCTCTAAATTTTTTCATGAGTCATACTACGATCCGTAACAGGCTATCACGAATCGTACCAACACTCGTACAACAAGCATATGAAATATCCCAAGTGCTTATTATGATTCGTACCACGAGTTGTACCCACACACTACGACCGTAGTGGGAACTCCTGGTCTGGGGAAAGAAATCTCTAAATTGAATCATGGGTCTTCCTACGACCCGTACCACCAACCTACGACTCATAGGTTGAGTCATACTGAAGTAATTCTCCAACATTTTCTGCTGATCACCTTTCAAATCTTTGGTCTAGTTTTAGAAACTTTTGGGATATTACAACCTTCCAAATTTCAAATGCCTTCAGGTAGGCATCATCATATGAGAATTTCACACCCTTCTCCCGTAATCTGCAAATCGGAGTAGCAATTTTAAGAAATGATTTATGAATTGCCCATAAGAACTTGGATGCCTTAAAAAGTTGTGCATTCCCTTTCTAGGACTACTCGTCTAGCCATAACGCCTATATTTCCTTCATCGTCGACTAGTAGTGAAGTGCATGTAAGCTTTCATCTGTATCAACTATGTAAGGCTAAAAGGTATATTTCTATCCATAATAGAGAATTGATCTCCTTTCCTAGAAGGTTAACAAACAAGCTCTTTTCCTCCTTCTTAACCTTTCAATTCCCTCTTTCAAGTTCAATTAATGAGTCATATATAGTATTTGCAAGGTGATCAAGCTAAAAAATTAAACTCAAAAAGAAATAAATAACCCAATCATGAGAAGCCAATTAAGCATAAACTAATTGTCAAATATCAACCATCATGTTTTTTACCAAAACCGTGGAACTAAGTAGTTTAGCGACTCGTGATTCTTGTAGTCATGCAAGAATTCATGAGATTACAAGAATTAGATGAAAGAAATAAAAGAATAAACTAGAAGAAGTTCGTCCTCTGCCCTAGCTCTAGTCTCTAAATATTTGTCCAACCTTTTTTCCTACGTTAAAGGATCTATTTATTGAGTTTAGGGTCATACAAGAAACAAAATAACGAAATTCTAATCAGACTAGGAAGCTGCATTGAAAATTTGGGCCACCCTTACATCGTAGGAGTAGCGTGATAATGTAATTCATGTTCAGCCATTAGCTTATACCAAACCACCTTTCCTATGGCTTCATTGTGGAAATCATCTCTACTTTGAGCTACCCTTGTGTTGCAAGGGATGGCGTGACAATGTAGTTTTAGTTTTGCTGGTTGCTTTTCTTGTTCTACATTTTCTATGGTTTGTGTGTGTCAAAATTCCTTGGTCACGCGCCATCCTTGCATTGTAAGGGGTGATGCAACTACTTCAAAGATTTTGTAATTTTTTCTTCATCATATGATCTTCTTTTAAACTATGACGAAATGCCTCAAATTACTTTCTTTTCATCAAAAAGTGCCTACACACATTAAATCATATCATTAAGCAAAATATGATAAAATCAATATGCAAATGTGACAAAAGGGCTAAAACGCGAGGTAATTGACAACAAAATGTATGCATTTTTGCCCTAACGTCACAGATAGTCTTCGCACAACACCCAATGCGCAACTCCACCCCTCA
>JACEIK010006435.1:37792-59520 GCA_018107945.1 Datura stramonium
TAATTAATACCGTAGTTCAGTCCCTGTGGGATCGATACTTGGCTTGAAATAAGCCACTTTACTACTTGTTCGACCACGTGCACTTGTGTGTAGTTTTCACCCGAACAGACATTTTAAAAGTAAGGTAAACTCATAATATATATAGGAGAAGGACATCATGCTTGCGTATAAATCTTCATAATAAAACATAAGGCCCAAGGCTTTCAAATCATATATAATCATTCATTTTCATAATCGTAAATAACTCTATCATAATATAACTTGAGCCAATAACATAAATATAACAATGCATAAAACATGCGGAACAATGGGAGGACTCATCATAACCGACACCATCATGGTAGATTCTTTCATGATGCCCCACTGTCTCACTTAAGTGGGCAAAGCCGACCCTTGCTTGCCAGGCAAGGGTCATGCATAAGGCGTGATATCACATTTGAGGGGATTGTTATCAATAATATATATATAACATTAGAACCGACGGTGGCACGTGGTTATGAGACACCGACGTAGTCCTTTGAACGCCGGGCTGTTCTGTGCTAGACACGGCTCCCAAAATCATGCATATATGCTCATACATAAATCGTTATAATCATGCATAAAAATTCATTGGCTAAGATATAACATTTATCATCACTGATCCCCTTTAAAATATGCTTAGCCAAGAATCAAGGCCCTTTTCATCGGCCAACATCATAAATCAATAAATCATGAAATTCATTTCATAAATCTTAAATCATTCTTCATTATGTGGGCATTGCCCAATACTTCGTCATACTTAATTCTTTCAAATATACTCATAAACATGGGTATCTTGGATTCATGCATTTCCATAATCAATAAACTAAAATAATGCATGCTCATCATAAATCATAGTTTTCATGAACTTCCATAAATAGGCAATTTAGATTTTCAAAGATTGAAACATGAATTAAGGAAAATAATAATAAAACCTGCCCATCATGCATATTTCCATAAATAAAACTCAATTAAAACATACCCATGAGGAAAAATCACATTGACATGCTTTGGGTAAAACCCCATGAAATTTGAGTTGGAGAATTCATTACTTTAATCGAAATTGGGCATGGATGAGGAAGAATTCCACCCATTTTAAAAGACTACATACCTGGAATTAGATAGGTTTAAGGTTCCTTGAGCACCTACAAAGAAATTGAAGATAATTTGTGGAAGAAAGCCTTGAATCTCTCAAAACCTCTCTAAAATCTTTGCATGAGAATGGGCATGCAATAGGGACTTTACTCCTCTTATCACACACTGAAAATATCCAAAACGACGTAGTTTAGGCCTTAGGGACTTAGGAAAATATGGAAACACCCTCATTAAAACGCAGGAAATATCTGGTCACCAGTCGTCACGAGGGACCTAACGGGTCGTTGCCATAGGGTACGACTCATGGCCTTGATCCATTGAGTCCACTACCAAAAACTCCAAGGGAATCCCAAGGGAGACTTCACGAGTTGTGAGGTCAGACCACGACTGGTGGTCACCTTCCGTGGCCCACACTGCCCATCCCAATCTTGCCAAACCTCCAGGGTTGAACACGGGTGACCTTACGAGTCGTGTGGTCTGACCACGACTCGTGGTAAGGCCCGTTGCCTCCTCACTCAAACTTTTCCAAACCAAGATGACCACAAGTCACTTTACGACTCATGGTCACTCCTCACGACTCACCTCACGAGTGGTTCTGTGACCTGGTGTGAATTTTCAATTTTTCTCTATTTTCACTTCCGGGTCTGATCCTTGGGTTCCTGGGGTATAACAATATCTCCCCCTTGGGAACATTCGTCCTCGAATGCTAGAAACATGAAGAAAACTCAGAAAAAGGATATCGCCATATACAAATACCAATCATTTAAGTTGAAAACTAATAGAATGACTACCTTCGAAAGGAACTACATAGCTAAACTGAATTCAGACATCACGTACATTTACCATATCATAAATCAAACTTGTACACATGAACTTTACGGGAAAAGATGATTAAAGGTTTAGGGAAAAACTGCTACCTCAAACTGAAACGGAGCCAGTAGGGAATAAATAAGGGTATTTAGCTATCATATCTGCTTTGGCTTCCTACATAGCTCCTTCAACATGATGATTTGTCTATAATACTTTAACTGAAGCTACTTCTTTATTCCTCATCCTCCGGGCCTGCCGATCCAAGATTTCAATGGGAATTTCTTCATAACTGAGGTTGTCCCTCACTCCAATGCTGTCTACCAAAACCACCAAGGCTGCAACTCCGAAGCACTTCTTCAAAAGTGACATATGAAAGACGGGATGAACCGAAGATAGCTCTGAGGGCAAGTCCATCTCATACGCCACCTCAACAACTCTTCTCACAACCCGGTAGGGGCCAACATAGCGGGGACTGAGTTTACCTTTCTTTCTGAACCGCATGACTCCCTTCATGGGAGATACCTTTAGAAATACCCAGTCGTCCACCTCAAACTCCAAATCTCTTCTCCTCACATCAACATATGATTTCTAATGTCTCTGAGCAGTTCAACTGGTCCCTTATCATCCGAACCTTCACCATCGCCTCATGAACAGAATCTGGTCCAATCATAGCCGCCTCACCAACCTCAAACCATCCGATGGGGGATCTACACCTTCAGCCATAAAGAGCCTCAAACGGTGCCATCTAGATACTGGAGTGGTAACTGTTATTATAAGAAAACTTGATCAAGGGCAAATGTTTATCCCAAATACCTTTAAAATCCATAACACATGCCCTCAACATATCCTCAAGGGTCCCAGAATTGAGTGAGGAGGTAAACTGAGTCCTTTTGGTATCCTGCGTCCCAAGTCCTTTTTGAAAAGAACTCCAGAATTGAGAGGTAAACTGAGTAACTTGATCTGAAATAATAGACAAGAGAATTCCCTGAAGCCGAACCAACTCCCGTCGAATATACAACATAGCATAATCATCCGTGTCTTGATCGGTAGGAAATGTGCAACCTTAGTTAACCTATCAACCATCACCCAAATGGAGTCATATTGCTGGCGAGTACGAGGTAGGCCTGTACCAAAATCCATATTAATTTCTTCCCACTTCCAAGTGAGGATGCTGATATCCTGAAGTACGCCTCCCATCCTTTGATGCTCGACTTTCACTTGTTGGCAGTTCGGACATTTTTCTACGAACTCCGCAATATCTTTATTCAGACCATCTGACCAATAGATCTCTCACAAATCCCGATACATTTTCATGGATCCTGGATGAATGGAATATATGGTACCATATGCCTCATGCAATATCTGAACTTTCAAATTGTCGATGTCTGGAACACATAGTTGACCCCGGTATCGTAGCACACCATCTCCCCCTTGGGAGAAAACCTCCACCTTCAGATTTTTCACTGCCTCCTTCAGCTTTCTCAATATTGGATCCTCATCTTTTCTGTATTTAACATCAAATACCAAGGACGATTATGACCCGTTATGCACAACAACCCGCCATGGCCGAGTTGATCAATCTAACCCCCAGTCTTGCGAGTCGGTGGACATCCCTCACCAACTCCTTCTTTTCCCCAACTAGGTGGGACAAACTTTCCTTGGAGAGTCTACTAAGTGCATCCGCAACCACATTAGTCTTGCTCGGGTGGTAAATGACACTCATGCCATAGTCCTTAAGTAATTCCAACCACCTCCTTTGCCGAAGAATTAGATCCTTCTTTGTGAACACGTATTGAAAGCTCTTGTGATCCCTGAATACATCCACATGGACCCCTTACAAGTAATGCCACCATATCTTCAATGCAAACACCACCGCAGCCAACTCAAGATCGTGGGTCGGGTAATTCTTTTCATGAACTTTCAGCTGTCTCGAGGCATATGATATTACCTTCCCACGCTGCATCAACACACATCCCAGTCTGACTCTCGAAGCATCACAATAGACAACGAAGCCATCGGTACCCTCAGGTAAGGTCAACACTGGTGTTGAAGTGAGTAGGGTCTTCACCTCTTGGAAGCTTTTCTCACAAGCATCCGACCATTGGAATTTCAACTTTTTCTGAGTCAACTTAGTCAAAGGTGCCACAATAGATGAGAAACCCTACACAAACCTTTGGTAATAACCTTCTAGGACCAAGAAACTCTAAATTTCTGTAGGATTCACCGGTCTAGGTCAATTCTTCACTGCCTCTATCTTCTGGGAATCTACCCTTATGCCTTCGCTTGATACTACATGTCCCAGAAATGCTACCGAGCTTAGCAAAAATTCACACTTACTAAACTTTGCATACAGCTGACGATCCTTGAGGATTTGCAGCACTGTCCTCAAATGAGTGGCATGCTCCTCCTCGCTCCAGGAGTATATCAAGATATCATCGATGAACACAATCACGAACATATCAAAATATTTCTTGAACACCCTATTCATCAGGTCCATAAAAGCTGCAGGAGCATTGGTTAGCCCAAAAGACATAACAACAAATTCGTAGTGACCATACCGAGTCCTGAAAGCGGTCTTCGGGATGTCACTCTCCTGAACTCTAAGTTGATGATACTCGGACCTGAGATCGATCTTGGAGAACCACTTGGCACCTAGAAGCTGGTCAAAAAAATAATCGATCTTAGGTAAGGGGTACCTGTTCTTAACGGTAACCTTGTTCAACTATCGATAGTCAATACACAAGCGAAGGGAACCTTCCTTCTTCCGAACAAATAGTACTGGTGCACCGCATGGAGATTGGCCTGGTCTAATGAAGCCCTTATCCAATAAATCCTTTAACTGATCCTTCAATTCCTTCAGCTCAACTGGAGCAATCCTGTAAGGAGGGATAGAGATAGGCTGCGTATCTGGCAATAGATCAATACCAAAATCAATTTCCCTTTCCGGAGGAACACCTGACAAATCCTCGGGAAACACCTCTGGATATTCGCACACCACTGGAACTGACTGAATAGTCGGGGCCTTGGACTCCACATACTTAACCTTTACTAGGTGGTACATACACCCCTTAGAGATCATCTTCGTAGCCATAAGGTAGGAAATAAATTGACCTACTGGCACCGCCGAACTACCCTTCCACTCTAAAAATTGACTCACTTGGAAAATGAAATTCCACGGTACATGTCCTACAATTAATCGAGGCATAACATTCAAACAACACATCCATACCAAAAATGATGTCAAATTCAGTCATGGATAACTCTACCAAATCTGTGGAGGTAACCTTATGTAACACAATAATGGGGAAACCTCTATATACCATCCTAGCTACAACTGAATCACCAATTAGGGTAGATAGGGAAATTTGTTCTGACAGAATATTAGGACTAACTCCAAAACTACCAGCAATGTAAGAAGTCACGAAAGACAATCTAGTTGCTTGGTCTAACAAGGCATAAACATCAATATGAAAGACACACAACATACCGGTAACCACATATGGTGAAGTCTCCTGCTCCTGGCGCGAGGCAAGGGCATAAAATCAGTTTTGGGGCTGACCGCCACGCCCACTAGTAGGTGCTCCCAGTGGGGCTGAATGGGCCAAAGCTGTTGCTTTTCTGGTGGTCTGTGCCCGACCCATATCATCACCCTGTCTGGCATATGGACATGCTCGGCGCATGTGCCCCGGTCTACCAATCTTGAAGTAGACATCCGAACCGAGCAGGCACTCCCCGATGTGACTCTTTTCGCACATCTCACAGGCTTGAGAGGTATACTCTAACTGGGTGCCCTCTGCTTCCTCGACCCTGAAGCCCTGTTCCTCTGATCACCCTTAGGTCTAGATGGAGCACTAGCTGATGATGGTACTAGGGCTAGTGACCTCTGCTAAAACTATGGACGGTAGCCATCGCTGGACCTCTGATGTGCAAACCCACAACTATCTGTCCGAGCTCTCTTTGCCTCCCTCTCCCTCGCATGGGCCGCTTCCATTTATTGGGCGTACAAAACTAAATGAGGAAAGTCCATATCCTGATGAAGCATGGCAGTCCTGCAATCCTTGTCTAAATAACCGGCCATGCCATGAACAAATCGACTCACTCGCGCCCTATGATCCATCACCCACTCTGGGGCATACTTTGACAACCGGGTGAACTCAAGCGAATACTCCAGCATTGTCATATTTCCTTCCTTGAGGTTAACAAACTCAGCTACTTTCAATTCCCTCATCTCCCGAGGGAAGAACCTGTCAAGAAAGGCCATGTGGAACTCATCCCAGCTGATAGGGCCCGCTCGTGCTGCCCTTCTGTCCTTCAATTTCTTGTACCAAATATGTGCGGCCACTTTTAGCTGATATGAGGCCAAGTCTACACACTCCCCATACGTCACCCCCATAACCTTAGTGACCTTCAAGATCCCTTCAATGAACTCGTGTGGATCCTCGTCCACCTTTGATACAGTGAACTTGGGAGGGTTCATCCTAAAAAAGTCTCTAATCCGAGCCGCCGTTGCATTGTCATTCTTTGGAACCTACGCAACAGCCTGCTGATTGACATTAGCGGTCAAGGCCTGCGCAACATCTGAATCGCCGCCCGAAACTCGGCGAAGGAAGCTGGCTCTTGTAGTCCTGGGGGTCCAGGACAAGTGGGGCTTGCTGATGCCCATGGTCATTGCCATCTCTGTGGCTCTCATCATTCCCATTCCTCCTTCCATTCATTCTCGTTGGAGAAATAATTCTGAAATCATGAATCACACAAATAAGAAGGATGGAAAGGCTTTTCATCGCACGACATAGAAGATGAAAGAAGGGAACACTTCCTAAACATTTAGTAGCCTCTTCATCATAGTTGTGGCGCATTTCACACCCATGAAAAAGACTCTACCTAAAGTGGCTTTCAGACTCCCTAGAACACTTCAAACGTATGGCTCTGATACCAAGTTTGTCAAGACCCGAACGTACATCCGATTTGTAGACACGGGACAAGGGACCCCGAGGGACCCCAAGTTAACCCATGGCACATGCATTCCACTAATCTCATTTAAATAAATGGAATGATAAGCATAAAACATTGCGGAAACGCAACCATGACATAACATCAGTAAATGCCAAATATTTACATAAGCTGAATACTACTTATTTGTCCGAAAGCCTCTAATACGTAAGATGGGTTGATGGGACAACATCCCTAACTAACCCAAGCAATACTAAAATATAATCTACATGAAAGTTTATCAAACGGCCCTCGGAACATGAGGACTTACCAACAAGCTGATATCGTAGGCTGGAATGGACTAAGGATGACGATGAGCCTGAGATCTGGACCCTGTATCATGAAATGATACAACATAGAAAGTATGCGGTCAGTATGTGGAATATACTGAGTATTCAAGGTAAGTAAAATGGACATTTTAAAAGTAAGGTAAACTCATAAATAGACATAAGAGAAGGACATCATGCTTGCATCAAAATCTTCGTAATAAAACTTAAGGCTCAAGGCTTTCAAATCATACATAATCATTCATTTTCATAATTGTAAATAACATTATCATAATATAACTTAAGACAATAACATAGACATAACAATGCATAAAACATGCGGAACAATGGGAGGACTCTTCATTACCGACACCATCATGGTAGAGCCTTTCATGATGCCCCACTGTCTCGCTCAAGTGGGCAGAGCCGACCCTGGCTTTCCAAGAAAGGGTCGTGCATAAGGAATGATATCATATTTGTGGGGATCGGTATCAATACAATATATATAACATTAGAACCAATGGTGGCACGTGGTTATGAGACACCAACGTAGTCCTTTGAACATCGGGATGCTCGGTGGTAGACACGGCTCCCAAAAATATGCATATAGGCTCATACATAAATCGGTATCATCATGCATAAAAATTCGTTGGCTAATCATTGATCCCCTTTAAAACATGCTTATCAAAGAATCAAGGCAGTTTTCATCGGCCAACATCATAAATCGATAAATCATGAAATTCGTTTCATAAATCATAAATCATTCTTCATCATGTTGGTATTGCCTAATACTTCATCATACTCAATTATTTAAAATATACTCATAAAAATTGATATCTTGGATTCATGCATTTCCATAATAAATAAACTTAAAATTATGCAAGTTCATCATAAAACATAATTTTCATGAACTTCCATAAATAGGCAATTTAGATTTTTAAAGCTTGAAACATAAATTAAGGAAACTAATAATAAAACCTGCCCATCATGCATATTTCCATAAATAAAGCTCAATTAAAACATACCCATAAGGAGAAATCACATTGACATTCTTTGGTTAAAACCCCATGGAATCTGAGTAGGAGAATTCATGACTTTAATCGAAATTGGGTATCGGTGAGGAAGAATTCCACCCATTTTAAAATCCTACATACCTGAAAATAGATAGGCATAAGGTTACTTGATCACCCACAAAGAAATTAAAGAAAATTTGGGGAAGAAGACCTTGAATCTCTCAAAACCTCTCTAAAATCTTTGCATGAGAATGGGCATGCAATAGGGGCTTAACTCCTCTTATCACAATCATAAAATATCCAAAACTACGTAGTTTAGGCCTTAGAGACTTATAAAATTACAGAGACACCCTCATTAAAATGTAGGAAATATCTGGTCACCAGTCCTCACGAGGGACCTAACGGGTCGTTGCCACAGGACACAACTAGTGGCCTTGATCCGTTGAGTCCACTGCCCACAACTCCAAGGGAATCCCACGGGAGACTTCACAAGTCGTGAGGTCAAACCATGACTCGTGGTCACCTTCAGTGGCCTACATTGCCCATGCTAATCTTTCCAAACCTCCAGGGTTGACCACGGGTGACTTCACGAGTCGTGAGGTATGACCACGACTCATGGTCAGGCCCGTGGCCTCCTCACTCAAACTTTGCTAAACCAAGCTGACCATGAGTCACTTCACGGCTCGTGGTCACTCCTCATGACTCACCTCACGAGTCGTTCTGTGACCTGGTGCGAATTTTAAGTTTTTCTCTGTTTTCACTTCTGGGTCTGATCCTTAGGTTCCCGGGGTATAACACTTACTATGGGCGTGTACGAGGCAAACTTGTAATGAAGTACATATTGATCTCTTCCCACTTCTAAGTAAGAATGCCTATATCCTGAAGCATACCTCAAGGTCTATGATGCTCAACCTTCGCTTGTTGGTAATTCAAGCACTTAGCCACACACTCTGCTATGTCCTTCTTCATGCCATTTCACCAATAGACTTTCTGTAGAACACAGTATATCTTGGTGGAACCAACATGGATAGAGTAGCGCGATCCATGTGCCTCCCTCAACATTCGCTCCATCATGTCATCTATAGCTGGAACACATAATTATCCTTGATATTAGAGTGTTCTCCCCCTTGGGAGAAAATCTCTACTTTCAGATTCTAGACCACTTTATTCAACTTCATCAAGATAGAATCCTCATCCTGCCTTGTTTTAACCTCCGTCACTTCCTCATCCTGCCTTGCTTTAACCTCTGTCACCAATGAAGATTCCTACCCATTTTGAATGATAACACCACTATTCGAGGAGCCAGTAAGATGAACTCCTAAACAAGCAAGCCTATGGACATCCTTCACCAACTCCTTTTTCCCATCCTCGACTCAGAACAGACTATCCATGGAAAGCCTACTAAGAGCATCCGCCACTATGTTGGCTTTGCACGGATGATAAAGGACACTCATGTTATAGTCCTTAAGAAGCTCTAGCCATCTCCTTTGTTGCAAATTTAGGTCCTTCTTAGGAAACACGCGCTAGAGTCTCTTGTGGTCTGTGAACACATCCACATGCACCCTATACAAATAGTGCTTCAAAATTTTTAAATTAAGCACCACAACTACCAACTCTAGGTCATTCATCGGACAATTCTTCTCATGAGGCTTCAGCAGAGGCATACATAACGACCTTTACCATGCTGCATCATCAGACAACCAAGACCAACGCTAGAGGCATCATAATTGTATTTAAGACCCCAATGTTTCCTAAGACTAGATTTGGGAAGTTGAATATGTTTAGCCGAGGAGCCTGTAATATTTCTCTTAGTACAACCGATGGTACGAGTTGTGATCAGATGGTACGGATCATAGGATGACCCGTGGTACAAATCAAAGGAGCATTTCCTAGACCACGAGTCCACACAGCAAGTCATGGTTTGGTGGTACGGCTCATAGTCACTATGTCTATGCTATTGGGTTATTAGGTGCTGGTCCTATGAGTGATTGTATGACTCGTAGTAGGGAACTACGAGTCACGGTAGGCATCATAAATAATCAGAGAGTAGGAGAAATTGGACTAGCTTTCCACAGGAGGAAACCACGATTCATAGATTGATTGTACGACTGTGGCACAGGTCGTATGACTGGCAGTGAATATTTTTCCAGGCAAATAATTAAGGGTTTTTTTATAATTCCTAAGCCTCTAACTTCCTAATGAAGTCATTTTAAGCCCTGAAAGGAGTGTTTTAAGAGGATTTAGCCTATTCTATGTCATTAGACTCCTATGCATGCATGTTATTGAGATTCCTCTTCAAGATCAAGCTAGAATTGTCCCTATTTCTCTTGGGATTTCAAGTTTAGTTTGAATATTAGTTTACCCAAGTATATAGGGTTATGAATGAGGGTTTCCTTCCACCCTCATGCTTAAATTCTCCTCAAGTTCATGAATTCATGTTTTACATCAAATGCATTGATATTTAGGTTTTTAACTTAATTTTATGAACTTCTCTATGATGTGTTTATGTATCTAATCACCTCATGTACTAAAGTATGTTTTAAAGTCTAATGGGAAGATTTTATCACAAATTTATTAGAAATTCATGATTTCAAGTTATTAGAAATTAGGCCCTATTATACAAGTTTTATGAAAAGTCAAACATATGATTCATGATGTCAAGTATGATGAGATATCTAGCATGAATGAATATTTATGNATGTCAAGTATGATGAGATATCTAGCATGAATGAATATTTATGAACTTCCCACGTATGAATCCATGATTTTAACTTATGATGTATATTTCAAGTACGCATGATTTTATAATTTGGGCAAGCCCATACAAGTTAAGTATGTTTTTTTTTATATTTTGCCTAGGCTAATAAGATCAGCTTATCATATGGTTTAGAGACAAGACTGGCAATGCAGCTTATGATATGTATTAGAGTCAAGATTCCAAATGTTTAGATTTCAAGCTATGTATAAATTATGACTTCAGCTTCTTTGAAAAAAGATGTGAGCACTATGAATGTAATTATGATTTTAGCTTCATTGAAAAATGATGTGAGCACTATGCATGCTTTTGAGAGTAGTGTCTATGCACCAAGATGTTCTCCAATATGTATACATGTTAGGGATCTCTCAAAAGAGTTTTCTGCCTACCCCAAGGGGCCTCATCTTGATACCGATATCATAGGAGAGTCCTTAACCCTAACATGATTTCGGACGGCTCTGGCAACTTGAGTGTGGTAGTTAGGGCGTCACGTAAGCTCTATCGTGATGGTGTCAGTTATGACGAGTCTCCCATTGTTCCTCATTATTTTAGTTACCCATGTGAATGACTTAGGATATTATGTTTTACAGTAAATTTAACCCAATAATCAATTTATGTTCTTTTACTTATGATTTCAGCTATGACAATTCATATGGTTTCTATTTCTAAATCTTGGTTATTACGTTCAATTATGATAACCAGCTTTGACTATGTATGTCTCAGATACAGTTTTCAGCATGCAGCCCTTGCTCTCAGGATCTATTTGATTTATATTTATATGCATGATTTCAGTTAACATTTACTAAGTATGTTTTACTTACCCTGTATACTCAGTACATTCAAAGTACTGACCGCATACTTTATGCTATATTGTTTCATGATATAGGTTCAGGTGAACTAGGTCTATCTCGCTGATAGCTCGCTTCCCTCTCAGTCTCATTAGCCTTGTTGGGTGAGTCGTTATCTTCTAGGGACCTTTATTTAGTTATGTTTATCATGTAAGTTTTCTTTCAGACTTGGAGATAGCTAAGGGCTTGTCCCAACATCTCATCAGATAGTAGAGGCTTATAAGATATAGACTAGTATATTCAGAGTTGAGATTTGGCATTGTTATATCTTTGTATAATACATGCTCTATGTTATTTGGACTTCCTCTTATTCATGTTTAAGTTATCAGTTTCCACTTTAATTTATGCTCTTGAGTTTCTACGCACATGCCATGGGTTGACTTGGGGCCATTTGTGGTTCTAGGTCCCGTGTCTTGATCTAGGATCCCAGCTCGGGTCATGACATTATAGCACCCCAAAAGTCTATAAGATTATATGCGAAAACTGAAATGAAGAAAGTAGGAAAACTACACGAGGTCATAGAATGAGTTGTTGAGTGACTCGTTATGTGACCCAATAGCTCTGTAAGTGACCCGCTGTGTGAGATTGAGTTTGTAAGATGTTGGGGTTTCCTAGAGACTTAACGAGTTGAGGGACGAGTCGTGGTGCCACTTCATGACTCGTCAGGTGAGTCATTTTTTAGGAACTGTGGAAGGATGGTAAATTACAGTAGTGATGATGGATCAAGGTAATGAGTCGTCCGATAGTGGCAATGAGCAGAAACAATGACACATTACGCCCACCAATAAGTGTCACGACCCAGACATAGGCCCGGATTAAGACACGAGACAAAGAACCCCGGGAGGCTTCAAGTCGACCATGGCATGAACATGACATCTAAATTCAACATAAATAAGCAAAAGTCTAACATATTTAATATAGCGGAAGTTTGAAAATATCATAACATCTGAATACATACCACAAGGCTGAAACTGAGCACATGCTATTGCAAAAAAGCCTATACTTCTGACGAGTTGATGGGATAAGACCCCAACTAACTCACCATAGTCTAAGACTGAAAATACTAAATACAACTGATAAAAGGCCCTCGGAAGATGAGGACTCACCAATTGAGACTGGAAGATGCTAATACTGAGAGTCTGGCTATTGGTGGGACTAAGCTTGAATATCCGAGCATGTATCATGAAACGATACAACATAGATTATGTGTTAGTACTTGAAATGTACCGAGTATGCAATGTAAGTAAAACGGATAGTTAAAATACATAAGAGTGCATAAGAATAGGACAACATGGACGTAAAGCAAATATCATAACATAATATGAGAGCTGAAGGTTTTCAAATCATTCATAACTCATTCGCAATCATAATCATAGGAAAACTTTTAGAAACTTAACTTGAGCCAAAGTAACATAACATAAAAAAACATAAAAAATGTGGAATGGGAGGACTCATCATAACTGACACCATCATGATAGAGCTTACATGATGCACCAACTATCTCGCTCAAGTGGGCAGAGAAGTCCCAGGTTTGCCAGGCAAGGGACGTGCTTTCATGACCTAAATGTACACCCGGATTATAGACACGGGACAAGGAGCCCCGAAAGACACCAAGTCGACCCATGGCATGAGCAAACATTTAATCCAATCACATGAGTGGAAGACTTAACATATAAGAACATAATCATAACGTAACGAAAGGGAAACATCAGTACAAGACTTATAAAATACAGTTGAATACAACTTGCAGTCTGATAAGCCTCTAAACATGAAGGGCGGATTGATGGGACAACTCCCCAGCTAATTCAACATCCAGAAACCGAAAGAAACAACATAAAGGATGAACATACAGCCCTTGAAACATGAGGACTCACCAAGAGAGTTGAGAGAGAATTTGAAACTATCTACGAGTGAGGATTAGCCTAAGTACTGGGACCTGTATCATGAAACTATACCACATAGAAAGTACGCGATTAGTACGTGAAATGTACTGAGATTTCAAGGTAAGTAAAACGAACATTTAAAACATGTATGAAATTCATAAATGATCATAAGAGTACGACTTCTTGCTCGCATCGTAAGTCATAATAACATATCATATGGCTAAATGTTTTCAAAACATTCATAACATAACATAATCATAATTGTAATAGAAGAGATTTACTTAACATGACTTGAAACAACATACATAATCATAACATGCATAAATCATGAGGAATAGTGGGGAATTCTATTAACTGACATACCCCATATGAGCACACATGAAGCCTGACTTGTAACCCTAGTCGGGAGGGTATTCGTACCTTGCCAAGGGTAGAACCATGAAAGTGTGATATCACCATGAAATGGGCCATTTGGGCCCGGGACTAACATGAAACGGTCCCGAAATACCTACGGTGGCACGTAGTTCATGAGATCTGGGGCTTAACCTGAGCCTCAAACCTACTCGGTGTTTGATACTACTCCCAAAACATATATAGTGCTCATAATAAAACATACATGAGTTCATGGGCAAGTTAAATCATGATAATCGTAAACATGTTTTAACATATATGATCTAGCCATGACATGAGGCCCTTGAGTCGGCCAAAAACATACTTCAGGATTAATAAGATTCATACATACTTGTAGATCATGTATATAGCTTGAAATTCATAAAAACCATAATGAATAGAATAATAAAGTCATAATTTTAAAAACATAATTCATGCTGGACTTGTCAAGAACATCGATGAAAAAATAGATCATAATCGATTCACCGTGGGACATGCATACTCAAGCTTAATTTCTTCGAAATTAAATCAACAATAGTATAATCAATTTAAATCTCAAAAGATGATCAAAATCCATAGAGTATGATAAGATTTCAAAATCACAAAATCCATAATTAAATCATTTTATCTTATATAAATCAAATAAAAAACCCCAGGAGTTTTTGATAAATTTTAAGTAAAATCATGGAGTATAGCATGAGTGTGGAAGGATTAACCCATTGATGACCTTTCATACCTAGGATTATCGGGTTCTTAACTTCCCTTGCTAGCCCAAGATGGAATTTAGAGGAATTGAGAAATAACACCTTGAATCTCCTTTTATATCCTCCCTATACTCTTGCATGAATGAATGAGGCTTAACATGAACTCGACCCTCTTAAAATACCCTATTCAGACCCTAAAACGACGTAGTTTAGACCTTAGGAGTTTAGGAATTATGAAAGCACCCTTATTAAAAATGCAGAAATTTCTGGTTACCAGTCCCCACGAGGGAACTCACAAGTCGTTGCCACGGGGCATGACTCGTGGCCGGGATCCGTCATGCTCACTGCCCCAAATCAATCAGGGGACCCCATGAATCGTGGTAGCTAACCACGACTCGTGGTCACCACCCGTGATCCCCATAGCCCAAAACCTTGACCAACAATACACTCCAACCCATGGGTGACCTCAGTTGTGAGGTCATACCACGACTCGTGGTCACCAACCGTGGCCTTCACTTCCCTTCCCAACCTTGCCTAACCTCCAAGGCAGACCACGGGGGACCTCACGAGTCGTGAGGTCTGACCACGACTCATGGTCATGCCCGTGGCCTCCTCTACCTGAGCTTGCAAACCTTGCTGACCATGAGTCGCCTCACGACTCATGGTCACTCCTCATGACCTACCTCACGAGTCATCCTGATATCTGGTGCGAATTTTCAGTTTTTCCCCGTTTTGACTCTCAGGTCTAATCCTTGGGTTCCCGGGGTATAACAATATCTCCACCTTGGGAACATTCTTCCTCGAATGTTAGAAACTCACAGAAAACTCAGAAACCAGCTATCACCATATACAAATACTAATAATTTAATCTGAAGACTGATGGATTGTTTACATCTGGAAAGAACTACATAACTGAACTGAATTCAGACATCACATACATTTACCATATCATAAAACAAACTTGTACGCATGAACTGAACATGAAAACTGATTAGAGAAATAGGGAAAAACTGATATCTCAAACTGAAATTTAGCCGATAAAGAATAGGTGTGGGTATGTAGCCATCATATCCACTTCGGCTTCCCACATAGCTCCTTCAGCATGCTAATTTCTCCACAATACTTTAACTAAAGATACTTCTTTGTTCCTTAGCTTACGGATTTGACGATCTAATATTTCCACAGGTACTTCTTCATAACTGAGGCTGTCTTTTACACCAACGCTGTCCACCGGGACTACTAAAGCTAGATCACCCAACACTTTTTCAAAAGTGACACATGAAACATAGAATGAATTGAAGATAACTTAGAGGGCAATTACAACTCATACGCCACCTTACCTACTCTCCTCACAACCTAGTAGGGACCAACATAGCAGGGACTTAGTTTCCCTTTCTTTCCAAACTGCATGACTCCCTTCATTGGAGATACCTTTAGAGATACCTAATCGTCCACCTCAAACTCCAAATCTCTTCTCCTCACGTCAGCATACTATTTCTGATGACTCTTAGTGGTCTTTAGACTATCCCTTATCAATTGAACCTTTACCATGGCCTCATGTACCGAATCTGGCCCTATCATAGCTGCCTCACCAACCTCAAACCATNGCCATTTGGATACTGGAGTGATAGTTGTTATTATAAGAAAACTCAACCAAGGGAAAATGATCATCCCAACTACCTTTGAAATCCATCACACATGCTCTCAACATATCCTCAAGAGTCTGGATTGTTCGTTAGGCTTGGCCATCCATTTGCGGATGAAAGGCTGTACTGAGATTTACTTGAATCCCAAGTCCCTTCTGAAAGGACTGGTAGAACTGGGAGGTAAACTGAGTACCTCTGTCTGTAATAATAGAGAAGGGCATTCCATGAAGCTGAACCAACTCACGAATATAAAACTTGGCATAATCATCCGCTAAATTTGTGGTCTTGACCGGTAGAAGTGTGCAACCTTGGTTAACCTATCTACCACTACCCAAATGGAATCACAGAGTTGTCGAGTACGAGGTAGGCCTGTAAGGAAATCCATATTAATCTCTTCCCACTTCCATATGGGAATGTTAATACCCTGAAGTACACCTCCCGGCCTTTGATGCCGACTTTCACTTGCTGACAGTTTGGAAATTTGGCTACGAACTCAGCAATATCCTTCTTCATACCTTCCCACCAATAGATTTCTCGCAAGTCCCGATACATCTTTGTGTATCCCGGATGGATAGAATATCTAGTACCATGTGCCTCATGTAATATCCGAACTCTCAAATAATCAATGTCCGGAACACATAGTAAACCCTGGTATCATAACACACCATCTCCCCCTTGGAAGAAAATCTCCACCTTTTGACTCTGCACCGCTTCCTTCAGCTTCATCAAAATCGGATTCCTAATCTTGCTTAGATTTGGCATCAACCACCAAGGACGATTCTGACCTATTCTGCACAACAACGTCGTTGTCGGTTGAGTCAATCAATCTAACACCCAATCTTGCAAGCCGATGGACCTCCTTCACCAACTCCTTCTTTCCCTCATCCACGTGGGACACACTCTCTATAGAGAGCATACTAAGTGCATCTGCCACCACATTATCCTTGCCCAGGTTGTAGAGAACATTCATATCGTAGTCATTTAATAATTCAAACCACCTCCTTTGCCGAAGATTGAGATACTTCTGCGTTAACACAAATTGCAAGCTCTTGTTATCCCTGAACACGTCCATGTGGACCCTATACAAGTAATTCCAGCATATCTTCAATGCGAACACCACCGCGGCCAACTCGAGATCATAAGTTGGGTAATTCTTTTCGTGAACCTTTAACTACCGAGATACATATGCTATGACTTTTCCATGCTGCATCAACACGCATCCCAGTCCGACCCTCGAAGCATCACAATATACAACAAAGCCATCCGTACCCTCCGATAAAGTCATCACTGGTGCTGAAGTGAGTCGGGTCTTCAATTCTTGAAGCTTTCCTCACAAGCCTCTGACCATTGGAACTTTATGTCTTCTGAGTCAACCTGGTCGATGAGGCTGCAATTGATGAAAAGACCTCAATAAATCTTCAGTAGTAGCCTGCTAGGCCCAAGAAGCTCTGAATTTCTGAAGGACTCACCGGCCTAGTCCAATTCTTCACTACCTCGATTTTCTGAGAATCTACTTTTATGCCCTCGCTTGATACTACATGGCCCAAAAATGCTACCGAGTTCAACCAGAACTCGCACTTGTTAAACTTGGCATACAACTGACTATCCTTGAGGGTTTGAAGCACTACTCTTAAATGAGCGGCATGTTCCGCCTCTCTCTGAGAGTATATAAGGATGTCATCAATGAACACAATCACGAACGTGTCCAAATATTCCTTGAACACCCTGTTGATTAGATCCATAAAGGTTGCAGGAGCATTGGTTAGTCCAAATGACATAACTACAAACTTATAATGGCCATACAGGGTTTTGAAGGCTGTCTTTAGGATATCACACTCTCAAACTCGAAGCCGATTATACCCGGACCTGGGATATGTCTTCGAGAAACATCTGGCACCCAGAGCTAGTCAAGTAAATCATCAATCCTGGGTAAGGGGTACCTGTTCTTGACAGTGACCTTATTCATCTACCAATAATCAATACACATCCGAAGGTATCCATCCTTCTTTCGAACAAATAGAACCGATGTTCCCCATGGAGACTTGCTCGGTCTAATGAAACACTTATCCAATAAGTCCTTCAACTATTCTTTTAACTCTTTTAGCTCAGCTGGAGCCATCCTGTAAGGAGGAAAGGAGATAGGCTATGTATCGGGCAGTAGATTAATACCGAAATCAATTTCCATTTCCACAGGAACACCTGGCAAATCATCGAGGAAAACCTACGGATACTCACACACCACTGGAACTAACTAAATAATCGGGGTCTCGGACTCTACATCCTTAACCCTAACTAGGTGGTACATGCAACCCTTAGAGATCATTTTCTTGGCCTTAAGGTATGGAATAAACCGGCTGGTTGGTACAGCAGAATTACCCTTCCATTCCAGAACTGACTCACTCGGAAATCAGAATTCCATCACACAGGTTCTACAATTAATCGAAGCATAACATGCAAATAACCAATCCATACCCAAGATGATATTAAATTCAGTCATGGCCAGCTCTACTAAGTCTGCAGAGGTAACCTTATGAAACACTGTGATGGGAAACCCTCTATATATTCGCCTAGCTACCACTGATTCACCGAATGGAGTAGATACGGAGAACGGTTTTGACAGAATTTCAGGGCTAACTCCAAAACTACTAACAATATAAGGGGTCACAAAAGGCAAAGTAGCTCTTGGATCTAACAAAGCATAAGCATCAATATGGAAGACTTGCAACTTATTCGTGACCACATCTGGCGAAGCCTCCTGCTCCTTGCTAGGCACTAGGGCATAAAACCTGTTTTGGCGTTGTCCACCTGCTGAACTAGTGGAGGCACCATGCTTAGGGGGGCATGCTGCTGGAGCAATAGAATTGGCTGCAGGGCAATCTTTGATCCTATTTCCGGGTTTGCCACACCCGAAACAAGCATCCGAGTCGACCAAGCGCCTCCCGAGATGATTCTTGCTGCACTTTGCACAAACTGTAAAAATGCGCTCCAACTGCATGCTGCCATTTTCCTTCGAGCCTATAGCCCTGCTTCTCTGGTCTCCCCTGAACCTGGATGGCGTGCTGGCTAATGACGATGCTAGAGCAGTGGACTTGTGTTGGGTCTGCTAATGTGGTCCACCCTTGGACCTAGCCTGAAAAATCTGTAGCTATTGGTACTGGCCCTCTTATCCTCTTTCTGCCTCCTATAGATCGACTCCATCTGCTGCGCATGCAATACAATGTGGGGAAAATCAATGTCCCGGTGAAGCATGGTGATCCAACAATCCTTGTCCAAATAATCTGCTATCCCATGCACAAAATGGCTCACCCAAGCTCGCTGATCCGCCACCAACTCCAGAGTATATTTAGATAACCGGGTGAACTCCAATGCATATTCTTAAACATACATATTACCTTTCTTTAAATTAACAAACTCGGCCACCTTGAGCTCCCTCATCTCTCGAGGGAAGAACCGATCCATGAATGTAGTGTGAAACTCATCCCAACCTATTAGGCCTGCACCCGCCGCCCTGGCATCTCTCCATTGCTTAAACCATATATGTGTTACCCCCTTTAGCATGTAGGAGGTCAAGTCAATGCATTCCCCATTGATTACCCCCATAACCTGGGTGTTTTTCAAAATCTCCTCTATAAAATTGTCTGGATCCTCGTCCACCTTTGACCCCGTGAACTCCTGAGGGATCATCCTCAAGAAATCCCTCACCCGAGCTGCAAACGCGAATAGCATGAATTAGAAGACTTAAGGACGTTCATCGCACGACTAAGATCATGGAAGAAGAGAAGATTTCCTGAACGTCTAGTAGCCTCTTCGTCATAAGTGTGGCATGCTTCACACCCATAAAAAGACTCTACTTAACGTGCTTTCAAACTCCCTAGAACACTTCAAAACCTATGGCTCTGATACCAATTTTGTCACGACCCAATCCAACACCCAGATCATAGACATGGGATAGGGAGCCTCGAGAGACCCCAAATCGACCCATGGCATGAGCAAACATCTAATCCAATCACATGAGAAGAAGACATAACATATAAGAACGTAATCATAACGTAGAAAAAGGGAAACATCAGCACAAGACTTATACAATACGGCTGAATAAAACTTGCAGTCTGATAAGGCTCTAAACATGAAGGGGGGATTGATGGGACAACTCCCCAACTAATCCAACATCCAGAAACTGAAAGAGACAACATAAAGGATGAACATACAACCATCGAAATAAGAGGACTCACAAAGAGCGCTGAGAGTGAATCTAAAACTATCTACGGGTGAGGATTAGCCTGAGAACTAGCACCTGTGTCATGAAATGATACATCATAGAAAGTATTCGATCAGTACGTGGAACGTATTTGAGTATGAAATGTAAGTAAAACAAATATTTAAAACATGTATGAAATTCATAAATAATCGGAGTAGGACGTCATCCTCGCATCGTAAATCATAAAACACATCATATGGCTCAAGGTTTTAAAAACATTCGTAACATAATAGAATCATAATCATAATAGAAGAGATTTAATTAACATGAATTGAGAAAACATACTTAATCATAACATGCATAAATCATGAGTAACAGTGGGGGATTCTCTTAACTGACATACCCAAAATGAGCACACATGAAGCCCGACCTATAACCCTAGTCGGGAGGGTGTTCGTACCTTTCCAAGGGTAGAACCATGAAAGTGTGATATCACCATGAAAGGGGCCATTTGGGCAAGGGACTAACATGAAATGGTCCTGACATACCTACGGTGGCACATAGTTCATTAGATCCGGGGCTTAACCTGAGCCCCGAACCTACTCGGTGTTCGATACTACTTCCAAAACATATATAGTGCTCATAATAATACATACATGAGTTTATGGGATAGTTAAATCATTATAATCGTAAACATGCTTGAACATATGTGATCTAGCCATGACATGAGGCCCGTGAGTCGGCAAAAAACATACTTCATGATTAATAAGATTCATACACACTTGTAGATCATGTATATAGCCTGAATTTCATAAAAACATGATGAATAGCATAATAAATTCATAATTTAAAACAAATTCATGATGGGCTTGTCAAGAACATCGTTGGAAAAATAGAGCATAATCGATTCACCATGGGACATGCATACTCAAGCTTTATTGCTTAAAAATCAAATCAATAATATTATAATCAATTTAAATCTCAAAAGATGATCAAAATCTGTAGAATATGATAAGATTTCAAAATCACAAAACCCATAATTAAATCATTAGATCTTATATAAATCAAATACAACAACCCATGAGTTTTTGATAAATTTTAAGTAAAATCATG
>JACEIK010006435.1:73727-90722 GCA_018107945.1 Datura stramonium
ACCCCGTATTCCTATTCCTGTGGGTTCGACAATCCGGTTCTTCAAAAGAGCCACTTTATTACTTGTACGACCCGTACACTTGCGGGCTCATCAATACCCTTAATCAAAATCCTGGAAATTCTTCACTGGTAGTGAAAATGGGTGCAAAAATGCGTCGTTACTGGTTCCAATGGGTCGTTACTTCCCTCATTGCTTCACCAAACTTTTTAGACTCAGGTCTGCTACCACGACTAGTACCACGACTCGTTACCAGTCCCAAGGACTCATCGCTACCATCCATCGTCACCACTGCCCATTTTCTAGAAGTCCTTCCCATGGGAGCATGCAATGACTCATCCTTCTGAGCAACAAGTCATCTTGTGACTCGTGCCACCCCTTTTTGACCAGGACTATTCTCCCAACGACCCCCTTACAATGACCCGTTACATCGACTAATGGGTCGTTCTATGCAGATTCTCACCACGAGCACCTCCAACGAGTCGTTAGACCTACCAACGACCCGTACAACGAGTCGTTCTTATAAGATATCTTAGATTTTCTGTTACTTCTCATTTAAAAATTTGAGTCTAGTCTTAGACACTTTCAAGGTATTACAATATCTCCTCTTTAGGAATATTCATCCTCAAATATGGGTAAACATACTGAAAAGCTTAGAAATGGAACTACCATGCCAAATAATGAACATTAAAGATGAAAACTGATGGAGGGATTAACTCCGGACAACAATACATGACTGAACTAAATTCGTGAATCACATGTACATACATTAAATGAAGGAAACTGGGGAACATGAACGGAACATGGAACTGAATAGAATACTGAGGAGGAAATGGATAGCTCAAGTTGGAACTGAGCCGGAAGGGAATAGATGCGGGTATTTATCCATCATATCTGCTTCGACCTCCCACGTAGCTCCCTCAACAAGCTCATTCCTCCATAAAACCTTGACTGAGGCTACTTTTTTGTTTCTTAGCTTCCGAACCTGACGATCAAGTATTACCACTGGAACCTCCTCATTGCTAAGGCTATCCTTCATAGTTACACTCTCTATAGGAAAAACAAAAGTTGAATCACCCATGAACTTCTTTAATAGTGACACATGGAACACCGAATGCACTGAAGCCAATTCTGAGGGAAATTCTAACTTTTGAGCCACCTTACCTACACGCCTCACAATTCGGTATGGACCAACATAGTGGGGACTGAGTTTCCCTTTCTTTCTGAACCTCATCACTCCCTTCATGGGAGATACTCTTCAGAAACACCCAATCATTAACTTCAAATTCAAGCTCCCTCCTCCTCACATCCGCATAGGACTTTTGGCGACTCTGAGCTATTTTCAACCTATCCCTTATAAGTTGAACTTTCTCCATGGCCTCATGTAGTGAATCTGGTCCCACCAATGCAAATTCACCGACTTCAAACAAACCAATAGGCGATCTGTATCTTCATCCATAGAGTGCCTCAAATTGGAGCCATCTTAATGCGAGAATGATAACTGTTGTTATATGCAAACTCAATGACAGGAAAATGATCATCCAACTACCCTTGAAATCAATCACACATGATCTAAACATATCCTCAAGTGTTTGAATTGTCCACTCCGCCTGACCATCTGTTTGCGAGTGAAATGCTGTGCTAAGATTGACTTGAGTACCAAGTCCCTTCTAAAAGGATTTCCAAAACGGGGAGGTAAACTTAGTACCTCTATCTGATATGATGGACAAGGGCACTCCATGCAACCGAACTAACTCCCAACTGTACAATTTGGAATAATCCTTTGTTGAATCGATAGTTTTGACCGACATAAAATGAGATGCTTTAGTCAACCTATCTACAACCACCCTAATAGAGTCATATTTTCGACGTGTATGAGGAAACCCTATAATAAAGTCCATATTAATTTACTCCCAGTTCCAAATAGGGATACCAATTTCCAAGCACACCTCTCGATCTCTAATGCTCAACCCTCACCTGTTGGCAATTTGGAAACTTAGCCACAAACACTGCTATGTCCCGCTTCATGCCATTCAACCAATAGACTTCCCGTAGGTCATGGTACATCATAGTGGCACCTGTATGTATAGAATATCTGGAACCATGAGCTTCGTGCAACATCTGATATCTTAAATCATCAACACCCGAAATACAGACGACCCTGATATCGAAGCACACCATCTCCCCCTTGGAAGAAGACCTCCACCTTTTGATTCTGAACAACTTCCTTCAACTTTACTAAAATAGGTTATTCGTCTTGTCTAGCTTTGACCTCGGTCACCAAGGAAGATTCTGACCCGTTCTGATCAATGACACCTCCATCTGTCGAGTCAACAAGACCGACTCCTAGCCGTGCAAGCCGATGCACATCCTTCACTAACTCTTTACTTTCCTAATCCACATGGGCCACACTCTCCATAGACAACCTACTAAGAGCATCTTCAACCACATTGGCCTTACCCGGATGATAAAGGAAACTCATATCATAATCTTTAAGAAGATCCAACCATCTCCTTTGACGTAGGTTTAGTTCCTTCTGGGTAAACACATATTGTAGGATTTTGTGGTCTGTAAACACATCCATATGGACCCCTTACAAATAGTGTCTCCAAATCTTCAACGCAAATACTACCGCCGCCAATTCGAGATCGTGAGTCGGATAGGTCTTTTCATGGACTTTCAGATACGTGGAAGCATATGCTATAACCTTACCATATTGCATTAGTACACAACCAAGACCAATCCTCGAAGTTTCACAATATATCACAAACCCATCAGTACCCTTAAGTAGGCCAGCACTGGTGCTGAGCAGAGTCGAGTCTTCAACTCTTGGAAGCTCTTCTCACAATCCTCCGACCATTGAAATTTCACTTTCTTCTAGGTCAACTTAGCCAGCGGTGCATCAACATATGAAAACCCCTTAACAAATCTCCGATAATAACTACCTAAACCCAAGAAACTCTTGATATCCGAAGGACTAACTGGTCTAGGGAAATACTTCACCACTTCTATCTTTTGAGAGTCCACCTACACACCCTCACTTGATACCACATGACCCAAAAATGCCGCTAAGTCTAGCCAAAACTCGCACTTGCTGAACTTAGCATATAATTATAGATCCTTAAGAATCTGTAGCACCACCCTCAAATGGGCGACATGCTCCTCCTCTCTCCTAGAGTATATGAGAATATCATCTATGAACATAATCACGAACATATCCAAATATTTCTTGAACACACTGTTCATCAAATTCATAAAAGCTGCAGGAGCATTCATTAGTCCAAAATATATAACTACAAACTCATAGTGACCATACCGGGTCCTGAAGGCTGTCTTCAAGATGTCACTCTTCGAACCTTGAGCTGATGGTATCTGGATCTGAGGTCTATCTTTGAGAATCACTTGGCTCCCTGGAGCTGGTCAAACAAATCATCAATCCTAGGGAGGGGATACTTGTTCTTGAAGATGACCTTGTTCAATTGAAGATAATCAACACACATCTGAAGAGACCCATCTTTCTTTCGAACAAAGAGAACTAGTGTACCGCATGGGGAGTTGCTAGTGCTGATGAAACCCTTGTCTAAAAGATCCTTCAACTGCTCCTTCAACTCCTTTAGCTCAGCTGGTGACATTATGTAAGGAGGAATAGATATAGGCTGCATATCGAAAAGAAGGTCAATACCAAATTCGATCTCCCGCTCGGGAGGAATCCCCGGTAAATCATCCAAAAAAACTTTTGGGTATTCACACACTACAGGAACTAACTGGATATTCGAGGTTTTGGATGTAGTTAACTCTAACTCGATGGTACATGCAACCTTTAGAAATGATCTTTCTGGCCTTAAGTTAGGAAATGAGGTGACCTACAGGCATAACTGAACTACCCTTCCGCTCTAGGATTAGCTCAACTTAAAATTGGAACTCTACTGCGCGAGTTCTAAAATTTACGGAGGCATAACATGCATGAAGCCAATCCATACCAAAGATAACATCAAAATCTGTCATGGCTAGCTCTACTAAATCTGCTATGGTGACCTTCTGAAGGACTGTGACAGCGTAATTTCTGTATACCCACCGAGCTATGACCGAATCATCGATTTGAGTAGAGATTGAGAAGGGTTCTCATAGGATTTTAGGAGTGACTCCAAAACATCTCGCGACATAGGGTGTCACAAAATATATAATAGCCCCTGGATCTAACAATGGATATACATTAAAGTGTACTGCTCATAATATACCGGTGACCACATCTATTGAAGTCTACGGAAAACATGCACATTAGCCTCTAATGGTAACTGTAACATCATTCAAGAAGTTCACGGCCAAATAAATAACGACATCATTGATCCCCATTTAGAAAACTTGTTTAGCCATGAACACGGGCCCATGAATTGGCGAAGAGTCATCAATCCATCAATCATGAAATCCATGCATACTTGTAAAACATGTAGAAACTTGACATTTCATAAATCCATGATAAGTACTTAAGAGAATTCAAATCATAAAACATAAATCATAATTGGGCTAATAAATATCAATAACATAATGAAATCATAACTTGACTTTTCATAAAACATACCTAATTGGGCATAATTGGATTTAAATTCAAACCTATAAATTTATATTCAAAATAGTCATAAAATCTTCCCATAGATCATAAAACATGATTTAATAGATTGAAGGAATTTACCCATAGATAAATCATTGAGAATTTTACAAGAATTGGAATAAACCTCATAGATCATGAAACTTAAATTCTAGAATTGAAATCCATGGAATTGAGAAGAGTTTAGGGCCTGAGAGGGAAAGGATCTCTCATTCATAGCCTCACATACCTGGCTATTTCTTATCAACACTCCCTCTTGAAAGCCCAAAGAAAATTGAAGAGGATTTGGAGAGATTCTTCAAACTTGATCTCCAAGGAAAACTCTAAGTTGCATGAATGGGAATGGTGAGGCTAAGAGTAGGTTTAACACCCTTAAAACCCTACTAACTGAGCTTACAATGAAGTAGTTTAGGACCATAGGACATAGGAATGATGAAAATACCCTTAATAAAAAGCCTGGAAATTCTAAACTGCTAGTAAAAACGAGCGCGAAAATAATTCGTTACTGGTTCCAACGGTTCGTTACTTTCCTTGTTGCTTCCCCCACTATTCGGGCTCAGGTCTGCTACCACAACTAGTACCACGAGTTGTTACCAGTCCCAATGAATCGTCTCTACCATCTGTCGTCAACACTTCCATTTTCAATAAGTCCTTCCAACGGGAGCATCAAACGGATCGTCCTTTTGAGCAATGAGTCGTCTTGTGACTCATGCCACCATTTTTTAACCAGGACCACCCTTCCAATGACCTCTTTACAAAGACCTGTTATATCAAATAATGGGTCATTCTGAGACCCATTATTCCTAAGTCAATTCTGCAAATTCTCACCATGAGAATCACCAATGAGTCGTTAGACTCACCAACAACCCGTACAGCGAGTCGTTCTGAGAAGAAATATCAGATTTTATTATACTTCTCATTTTAAATTCTGAGTCTAGTCTTAGGAACTTCTGGGGTATTACAATAAGTTATCTTGTCAATGGTTGTAAGAATTCTAGAGAAGGGAAATTTTTAGACCAATGACCAACAAATGGTCCAAACGAGTCATGATCACCACCAACGACTTGTTGTGTGACCCGTTCAGTCATTACGGGTAGTTTTTTAGACTTTTCTCCAGGTATAGGTTTGTAACTTTCTGCTATTTTAGTTCCTAAACTACATCATTTTGGGGTGCATTTATAGGGGAATTAAGGGAATTGATCGATATTTTCCCCTCATTCTCTCCAAAAGCTATAGAAAATAATATGTAGAAAATCAGACGGTCTTTTCTAAGCAAGTGCTAGGGCTTCTTCACTCCCTCAGAGGTTAGGTGTTTTTCTTAACGGTTCATTTATAGGTATATGGGATTTTAGCAAGGGTATTTCTTTCACCCTTGTGCCCAACTATTTTCAGAATCTTTCATCACTTTATTCCTATAGAAATCACGAGTAAGGGTTTCAAAAATATCCTGATTTTCCTTGCATTTTATTAGTTTTCTCAGTTCACTTGATTATTATTATGTGGAACTCATGATTTGACTTCACTTTTACATAATCATTTCTAGAAAAATGTTAGCATGATTTTGTGTTGGAAACTGTATAATTTAAAATCTATCAGTAAGGTTATATCAACATGCTATTATCATTTGAGTATGTATTCTAGCATGAGTTCCTTAAGCAAAAGTTGATACCTTGAACTTGTGAATGTGCTCAGTATTTTTTAGTAACATTATTTAGCATTTATCAGTACCATCAAACTTTTCAATATCTTTTAGTTTATGATGTCCTTTGGACTCTCGGGGTACTTCCAAATAAGTAGTCCTGACCTAGTCTTAGGACATTAGTTTCAAGCTATCAGTTTTTTATAGATACCTATATTTTTAATGTGTCTTTAGTTAGGAGTAGTACTTAGCACTGAGTTGATTGGGGTTCAGCGCACCCAGGCTCCCGAAACTATGTGCTTCTGTAGGATTTGACTCGAATTGGTTTTACATTCAGTGATCACACAGCCAGTCACTGTTACCCTGGTAAGGTACGGTGTGCCCTATCGATGGGAAATAAACATTAAACTCGACATCTAGCTCGCATAGTTACATGTAACAAACACTCCCACAGCACAGTACAGTTTAGTCTCGGATCTTAGAATATGTTTATAACCCTTAGGTCAGTTTCACCAGTTTTTAGTTCTCTCAAATTCTAATTTATCTATACAATACAATAAAATGGTTCTTTAGTTGCAATAAAAAATGCCTTTAGCACCAATAGATATTGCCGCTAAAATATTTACCGACCTTTGAACTTTGGCAATTGATATTACCGTCGCTAAAGGCTTTAGTGGCCATTCAGTGAAACGCCGGTAAAGGTATGTTTTATAGCCGCTAAAAGTCACCTACTTTAACAAAAATTGTGTAACGACAAATTATGATGGCTACTAAATACAATCTGAAAAATGGCTAGTTGTTCCCTATTAGTGTCAATTTTTGTGGCCGCTAAATTTAATTACATTTCCGTTAAAAGTCATATTATTTAACGACAATTCATTTGTGGAAATTGTAATAACTATAATAAATGTCATAATTTTCCCTTTTAGCATCCATTTTTATTTTCCGTAAATTTGATTAAACTGTCACTAAAAGACACAAGGTCTAACAACAAATATTTAGCCGCTAATGCCAATGGCTACTATATTCTTTCAAAAAATGATCTAGTTTGCTAATAAATCTAATTAAAGCATTAATAAAAAGGGGCATTTTAGTGAAAACAAAGTTTTTTAAATGCTAAAAGAATATATCACTATTAATTCATAAAAATATAATATATTTCTTTAGATCTAGCAAATAAAAGAAAGTACTAATCTAAAATATCAAAGTAGCAATTTAAAAGACATATATTGTTTGAATTAAATAACTAATGTCATAATATAATCAATCCTATTAAATAAAAATAATAGTCTTCAAATCATTTCCACAACTCTTCATCATATTGAAATCTTTCAAATGCTAAATTATCGGAAATAAGGTTGTATGACCTAAAATAATAATATAAATTGTGTCAATATATGAAATATATATTTTTTTAAAACATTACAAGTCTACACATGTAAATAATTTTTCATTTTCTAGATATGGCATATTTGTCTTGGGTTATACAAGTCTAAATTCTTCAAATATGCCTATTGAAAAGAACTAATAAACCAATATCCTTAGCGTTTTCAGGAAAGCAATCACATCTAAGGTAGATGGATTCAATATGCGCGCAAACAACCCAAAGTAATAGAAAATCATGCAAAATGATAGGACTGTACAAATCAAGAAAGAATATTTAGACTTATTAAGTTTAACAATAATAAGATAGTTCACATGCATCTATGATTTGGTTTAGAAGAATCTCTCTTGCCAGCAAAAGTATAAAGTACTTTTGAAGTTCATCTCTCGAAGCAATACAACTTTGGGATAATTTTGGTAATCATTTGGACTCAGCTCTCAAAGAACTTATAGAAAATGTAACTAGGTAATAAATAACAAACATTTTGGGAAAGATAAGTGAGTGACCTATCCGTGGGCAAAAAGTATACCAGCAACACAGGAAAATCTCAGAAAGCACCCTGAGAAGTATTGAGAGGTATCAAAATCCATAATGACTCGTGATTTGCTACATTTTAAATATAAAACAAAAGAATAGAGAGAAAACTTAGACTGCAGACTTAAGATTTGAGTTAGATTTCCCACTTAAAGCTAGACTACCGATAGTAAATAAATACTTATATCTATTCTTGAACAAGTAAGCCACATTTACTGGTAGGATTACATCGATATATCCAATATGTAAGTTTCATTTATGAATCTGAACACTAGACTAGCTAATTATCTCGTTTTAGCTAAAACAATAAGTCAAGATAAATAAATGAATTCATCAAATGATGAACATACTACGGTAGATGTTATCAAACAAAACTAGGAAAAATCAATATTTGAGGCAAAAACTCCAAAGGAACTGTATATTGAATAATAGGAGCTACATATTGACAATAAAAATGGATATGGTATAGTTGAATTGCTACACAAATAGCAGTTAATAATAAAAATAAGTAAAAGAGGGACACTTTAATAAGTAGCAACTTTATACTATAGTGGCGAAAGATAAGTATGAGTAGTACCATGAGTAGGTGGATCTCCAAACAATTCTCGCAACTCATTGCCATATTGAAATTTTCCACATGCTAATTTTTTCGAACATTAGATTTGATGACCTGATAGAAGAAAAGGAGTGAATATCATTTGGATGAAATCCAATGTAAAAAATAAAACTACACGTATATCCAATGCATTGTGAAATTCGTAGACTAAAAACGTAACTAACTCTTCATATTCTATTTTTTTTTGCAAAGTCCTCTTTATAAATAGGACTTCGAAAGATTTTTAACCTATATAGAAAGAACACCCAACATCATACATATCTAAAATATTGTTGATTAAAAGCTCCAACAACATCAACGAAGAGGGGTGAGATTCTGTCCAGTACTTACTTGAACTTATGGCAACTCATCTAATTCTGAAAAGTAAAGAGTACGTGTAACATCTTTACCTACATAGATAAAGTTTGTTCCTATTCAAACCAATGTAGTCAGACGACCAAGCTGCTATCAGAGTTGTCGAAAAAAATATTATGGAATATAGTGGGAGTATTTTGCTCTTTGTTACTAGCAGCCTTGAGGCCCTTTTTTACGAATTCAAGTAATCAATGAGGAATGTGAAGTTCATGAGATTATCTAGTAAAAAATAAAATCAAAAGAATTGCAATTATATGTTCTTCATCCTTATTAACTGAAACAATAGGACAAGTTTACTTTTGTAGCTATTTTAGTCACTACGAAAGAGGATAAAACCCACGCTTTTTATCATTCTTCTCTTAAGTAGACATTTCGATCAATAACACATCTTGAAATTCATGAATTTAGTTACACTGAATTTAAACTACTCATTCATACTTTTATGTTTGCTGAATATTAATGCCAAGAGAATCTTATCGAATCCTCTTTGGAAATAGTGCAATTTAAGTGATCTACTGAATTTATAGGAATATTTCTCAGACAATTAGGCATAGGATTAACTTTTTTTACCAAATAAATAAGAAAATCTTACAAACCACAAGCATATAAAAATTCTTATCTCAATTAGTTAATATGAAATTTAACACGTAGCTTCCCTTTCCCGATCTCTTTTACTTCCCTTTTTGTTTCATTAACCCGGTCCTCTTTGATTGCATTTCTACCCGCATCTTCATCACATTATTGATCTAGTGCATCTACATATGAGACTATGGTCTGTCAACAGAAATGAGACTATATAGTGGAATTAAATAATTTGTTCAAGTTTAACTACTCACAATCACTTTAGTAACTACCTTTTAATTCTTAGCTTCATTTTGTTGTTTCCAGATCATATGTAGAGAGCATGATAAAAAAATTTAATATATGAAGCAAAAAAAAGTAATGGAAGTACTTCTTGGTATCTTACTACTCATAAACTTCATCATCAGTCATCAGTTTTACAATTAATTAACATGCCACTATGAGTGCAAGTTATCATCTTTTCTTCTAAAGTTAGCATGCAATTCCTTTCAATTTTACTGCAAAATTTTACCAAACAAATATAATATCTCGTGGAAATATTATTTGGAAAATATACATCGTATATTTAATTACAAATCCCTCGTATTCAGAAATTGCATTCTTCTGACTTTTGAACATTTATTGCAATCGTTGCTCGATCACATATTTTCTTCCTAGCACTTCTACTACGGTCCTGATAGAATATAATTGACACGTGGGCATTAAAATTAATAGACAAATCCTCCATTTGAAAACTGAAAAGAAAAAGTGATTCATTGAAGTAAAATTATTTGGAAGATATTATGCAATATATTTTTTTGTCCAGGAATACAACATATTATTATAACTTAAGTAACAAAAGTACAAGGAACTATCATGAATGGGAGAATATTAATCGTGAAATACTTCCAAAATTTCAGCAACAAGAGCCTCACAACATCTGATCATGTCAAGTGATTTTGTGATGAGAACAAACATAATTTAAAGTAGAACTCCTAATGTGTGCAAATGTAGAATTGTCACGACCCGAGCATAGACCCGGATCGTAGACACGGGACAAGGGACCCCGAGAGACCCCAAGTCGACCCATTGCATAACCATACTACTAACTCATTCGATAAACTGAAGAAATCATAATTATAACTCAGTGGAAGTCTCATACAACGGCACATCAGAATAATATCTGAAGCTATACATACATAAGTCTGAAAGCCTCTAGTCTGGACGAGTTGATGGGAAAAACCCACAACTAACTAAACAATATGAAAACTGAAATATTACATGAAGCTGAAAGTCTAGTCCCCGAAAGATGAGGACTCACCAATCACGTAGGTGCTAACTCTGGTAAGGGACTATGAGCGGGGCTGAACTTGAGAACCAGATCTAGCATCATGAAATGATGCAGCACAAAAAGTATGCGGTCAGTACGTGGAATGTACTGAGTATGCAAGGTAAGTACAAGCACTTTAGCAAAGTAAAATATTTAAAACATTCATACAATATTATATGCTTTCAAGTATAAGTAGACGGGCTAGATGCATTCATTTTGAAATCGAAATCTTATCATGACATGATCATGCTTAACTTTACTACATCATGAATGACTTGAATGGCTCAAAGCTGAACATAACCTTTATATGAAAAGATGAACAATGAGTCAAATCTTACTTTTAGAACATGCATGCATAAGGTAAACATCACGAGTAGTGAAAATACAAAACTGGAAGATATAGACAGTGGGAGACTCGTCACTTAATCGACATACCATGATAGAGCTTACGTGGTCCCAACTATCACACTCAAGTGGGTAGATCCATCCATAACCTTGCCAGGGCGATGGACGATACCATGATATCGATATTATGCTTAAGCGCTAGTTGTGCCGGGGATTTCTCACAAGGGAGGTCCCACTAATATGATAGTATCAACCTACGTTGGCGCGTAATTCTGGGGCATAGGGCGATGGACCATTAACCTGCTCGTTGCTAGACTTTTCTCCCAAAACATGTAATGCTCTACATTGTATATAACGAAGCTCAACATCGTCTAAAGGAGAAGCTCAATATGAAATCCTGCATAACTCAACATTGTATGAAACGAAGCTCAACATTGTCTATTGACAAAGCTCGATAACGACATACATCTCAATAATACATTCATGCCTATGAGAAGCTTTATTTCAAAACATACAACAAACTAGAATTTATGAAAAAAATTGAAGAACTATACTTTAAACAATGTGGTAAGCTTATGTCGGAAAAATCATCACTTTAAATCAACATGTGGGCATTGCCCAAAGCTTTACCATGCTAGGATCTACTTATTTACTTTTGAAAAAAACTTCATAATCATGGGTATCTTAGAAACATCTTTTTAATCATTAAATCTCAACATAATCATGCATTCATCATCATTCACTACTTTTATGAACTTCTCATCTATGGGAATTTTAGATTCAAGATTTTTGGAAAATAATTTTTGTTATTGAAAACAATTTAGAATCTGCCCAAGCTTACAATTCATCAATATAAATGCAATCTAATCATACCCATGTATCGAAATTGGAGAATTATACAATTGGGTAAAAGCCCATACTTGATCATAGGCATTTCATCATATTTTTATAGAAATTGGGCATGGGTGTGGAAGGAATCACTCACTCATAACCTTACATACCTGGGAATGGTGAATTCTAACACCCTCTAATTGCCCAACCTAAGATTCAAATCGAAACCTTGAAATTTGGCCTTGAATCACCTCTTCAATCCTTCAAACATGAATGCATGGAAAGAATAACTTCGAGTAGGCTTTTCCCCTCTCAAAACCCCTGAAAATGAGCCTTAAACGATGTAGTGTAGGGCCTTAGGACTGGGAAATGACAGAAATTCCCTTACTGAATTCGCTGAAAACTGATCACTGGGCCAAACAATGGTGAACCAATGGGTCATTGGAGGATATCATGACCTGTGGTATCAACCAGTGCTATGCACTGTCCCATCCATATCTCGAATTCAAAGCACGGACGAATAGGACGAGTTGTTCTAGGATCCAACGGGTCATTGAAGTAGTCGTTGTTTTCCTCTTCTGAAAATCTAAACTCCTTCACAATGAGCTTAACCACGACTCATAGATTCCTACAACGGGTTGTGGTTTCCATCTATCGTCTCCACTGAAAAAATCCACTATCTTACCACGACTCCAGACAACGGGCAGTCCTTCCTCATAACAGGTCGTTGTGACGCCCATTCCACGATTGCTCACAACAGCTTGTGGTTACATACCACGAGTCGTTGTACCTCTCGTTCTACAACTTTTTCCAAACTTTCAGCAGTTTTGCATTTAAGCTTCTCGGGTCTACTCCTAGGCACTTCCAGGGTATTACAATATCTCCCCTTTAGGAACATTCATCCTTGAATGTTGGAAACAAGAAGAAAACAGAAATATACAATCTATCATATTCAAAACTTATCACTTTTAACTGAAAACTGACAGAATGACTACTTCTGATTCAAAACACACAGCTGAACTGAATTCACCAATCATACACATAGCCACATACATAAAAGAATCTTGTGCACATAATTTAAACATGAAGAATAAATAGAGTCTAAGTGCAAAACTGATACATCAAGCAGAAACTAAGCCAGTAGAGAACAAATGTGGGTATCTAGCCATCATATCCGGTTTGGCTTCCCAAGTAGCTCCTTCAATATGTTGATTTCTCAACAATACCTTAACTAAAGTTACTTCCTTGTTCCCTAGCTTCCGAACCTGACGATCTAAGATTTAAACGGGAATTTCTTCATAACAGAGGCTGTCTTTTATACCAACGTTGTCCACCAGAACTACTAATGTTGGATCACCCAAACACTTTATCAAAAGTTACACGTGAAACACGGCACTAACTGAAGATAACTCTGATGGAAAGTCCAACTCATACGCCACCTTACCAACTCTCCCCACAACCCGGTAGGGACCAACATAGCGGGGGATGAGTTTCCCTTTCTTTCCGAACCGCATTACTCCCTTCAGGGGAGATACCTTTAGAAATACCCAATCGTCCAACTCAAACTCCAAATCTCTTCTCCTCACATCAGCATATGATTTCTGATGACTCTAAGCGATCTTCAGCCTTTCCCTTATCAATTGAACCTTTACCATGGCCTCATAAACCGAATCATGCCCTATCATAGCTGCCTTACCAATCTCAAACCATCTGATGGGAGATATACACCTCCGCCCATAAAGAGCCTCGAACGATGCCTTCTTGATACTGGAGTGATAACTGTTATTATAAGCGAACTTGATTAAGGGTAAATGATCATCCCAACTACCCTTAAAATCCATAAAACATGCCCTCAACATGTCCTCAAGAGTCTGGATTATTCGTTTTGCTTGGCCATCCGTTTGCTTATGGAATACTGTGCTAGCTTATCCTGAGTCCCAAGCCAGTTTTGGAAAGACCGCCAAAACTGAGAGGTAAACTGAGTACCTCGGTCTGAAATAACATACAAGGGCACTCCATAAAGTCGATCCAACTCCCGAATATACAATTTTGCGTATTCATCCGTTGAATCTGTGGTTTTGACCGGTAGGAAGTGTGTAGCCTTGGTCAACCTGTCTACCACCACCCAAATAGTGTGTGCAGCCTTGGTCAACCTGTCTACCACCACCCAAACAGAATCATAGTGTCGGCGAGTACGAGGTAGGCCTGTAATGAAATCCATATTAATCTCTTCCAACTTCCAAGTGGGAACGCTAATATCCTAAAGTACGCCTCCCGGACTTTGATGCTCAACTTTCACCTACTGACAGTTCGGGCACTTGGCTACGAATTCTGCAATATCCTACTTCATGCTGTTCCACCAATATATTTCCTGCACGTCATGATACATCTTGGTAGTACCCAGATGGATAGAATACCTAGATCCATATGCCTCAAGCAATATTTGGTCCTTAAAATTATTGACATCTGGAACACATAGACGACCCTGGTACCTCAGTACACCATCTCCTCCTTAGGAGAAAACCTTAACCTTTTGACTTTGAATGGCTTCCTTCAGCTTTACTAAAATTTGGTCCTCATCTTGTCTAGATTTTACATCAACCACCAAGGACGACTCTGATCCGTTTTGCACAACAACGCCGCCATCGGTCGAGTCGACCAATCTAACACCCAACCTCGCAAGTCGATGGACATCTTTTACCAATTCTTTCTTTCCCTCATCCACGTGGGACACACTTTCCATAGAGAGTCTACTAAGTGCGTCCGCTACCACATTGGCCTTGCCCGTGCGGTAAAGAAAACTCATATCATAGTCCTTAAGTAGCTCCAACCACCTCCTTTACGGAAGATTGAGGTATTTCTGTGTGAAGACATATTGCAAGCTCTTTTGATCTGTGAATACATCCACGTGGACCCCATACAAGTTATCTTGCCACATCTTCAATGCAAACACCACCGCGGCCAATTCAAGATCATGGGTAGGGTAATTCTTTTCATAAACTTTCAATTGTCTCGAGGCATATGCTATCACTTTCCCATGTTGCATCAGCAAACACCCAAGTCCAACTCGCGAAGCATCACAATAACTACAAAGCCATCTGTCCCCTCGGGTAGAGTCAGCACTGATGCTGAAGTGAGTGGGTCTTCAACTCTTGGAAGCTTTTCTCACAAGCCTTCGACCATTGAAACTTCACCTTCTTCTGAGTTAACTTGGTCAATGGTGTGGCAATAGATGAAAAACCCTCCACGAATCTCCGATAGTAACCTGCTAAGTCCAAAAAGCTCCTGATATCTGATGGGTTCATCGGTTTAGGCCAGATCTTTACCACCTTGATCTTTTGATAGTCCACTTTTATGCCCTAACCTAATACCACATGGTCTAGAAATGCCACTGAGTCCAACCAAAACTCACATTTGCTGAACTTTGCATACAACTAACGATCCTTGAGGGTTTGAAGCACTATTCTCAAGTGAGCATCATGCTCCTCCTCGCTTCGAGAGTATATAAGGATGTCATCAATGAACACAATCACGAACATGTATAAATATGCCTTGAAAACCCTGTTCATTAGATCCATAAAAGTTGCAGGGGAATAGGTTAGTCCAAAAGACATAACACCAAATTCGTAGTGACCATACCGAATCGTGAAGGCAGTTTTTGGGATGTCACTCTCCCGAACCCTGAGCTGGTGATAACCGGATCTGAGATCATTCTTGGAGAAACACATGGCACCCTAAAGCTGGTCAAACAAATCATCGATCCTGGGTAAAGGATACCTGTTCTTGACGGTGACCTTGTTCAACTGTCTATAGTCAATGCACATCCGAAGAGAACCATCTTTCTTCTGAACGAACAAGATTGGTGCACCCCATGGAGACTTACTCGGCCTAATAAAGCCCTCATCTAACAGATCCTTCAATTGATCCTTCAACTCTTTTAGCTCGGCTGAATCCATTCTGTAGGCAGAATAGATATAGGCTGCATGTCGGGAAGAAAATCTATACCAAAATCAATCTCCCGCTCGGGAGGGACATCCTGAAAGTCATCAAGAAAGACCTATGGATACTCACATACTACTGGTACGGACTAGAAAGTCGGGGTCTCGGACTCCACGTCCTTCACCCTAACTAGATGGTACGTGCAACCCTTAGAACTCATCTTTCTAGCCTTAAGGTAGGAAATAAATCGACATACAGGCACAACTGAACTACCCTCCCATTCTAAGACAGAATCGCATGGAAATCTGAACTCTACTAATTGGGTCCAACAATTAACTGAAGCATAACATGCCAATAGCCAATCCATGCCGAGAATAATATTAAAATCAGTCAGGGCTTACTCTATCAAGTCTATTGAGGTGATCTTATGAAGAACTAATACTGGGCAATCTCTAGACACCCGTCTACTTATAACTGAGTAACCTACAGGAGTAGAAACTGAGAAGGGGCTTTGGTAAGACATCGGGACTGACTATGAAACTACTAGCTATATATGGCATCACAAAAGATAGGGTAGCTCCTGAATCTAGAAATGTATATACATAACCATGAAAGACTCTCAACAAACCGGTGACTACATCTGGTGAGGCCTCCTGCTCCTGACGACTGGCTAAGGCATAGAATGTGTTCTGGCGCAGCCCGCCAGCTGCGCTAGTAGATGCCCCCTAATGTGTTGTGCATGGGAGAGGAGCTGCGGAACTAGAAGTTGGGCCTCGGCCTGCAACCTGATCCTGTCTCGTAGTGAGGCAATCTCTGAGCATATGTCCCAGCTAACAACACCCAAAACAAGCTCCTAACC
>JACEIK010006436.1:0-61342 GCA_018107945.1 Datura stramonium
TATTTTCTATCCTAACCGCGAATCATATCTAAAGATAAGAACTTGCTCCCTACATTCCTATGTTCTTGCCTAGGGTTACTCTTTCAAGATTTTACCTAAGATTAACGCATTTGTTTTCATGGTGATCAAGCATAAAAACAACAATAATGAAGAATGTAAGACAAAAAAACAATTAATAAATCAAACCAAAATGAATTCATGCAATTACAATCATATCACATCGCCTCAACCCTAGAGGAAGGGTTTTAGCTACTCATGTTCGTACAAATACTCAAAAACATATTTAAAGTAGTGTACTTACAAGAATAATAAAAATAGAATGAAATATATTCAACCCTAGGTAGAGTTCTTCATTTCTCCCATCGCTCCTTTACGGTTTCCCCAAGTTATTTCGTGATAAATGATTTTAGAAGCTAAGGGTTCAATTTATACTATGCTGAAAAAATGCAAATTTTGGCCCATAATGGAATTGAGTTCTTCATTTCTCCCATCGCTCCTTTACGGTTTCCAAGTTATTTCGGGATAAATGATTTTAGAAGCTAAGGGTTCAATTTATACTATGAATAAAAAATGCAAATTTTGGCCCATAATGGAATTGACACTTGCCTTCGTGACATGGAGGTAACGCATGGTCACTAGAAATCGCCTTAAATGACATTCGGCGAGGCATGGTGCGATGGCAATGTGGCACGGCGCCTAGGATGCGCGATGGCCTCGCGTGACACGGGCCACGCGCCAAATGTGCCTAGTGTGGCACTTGGCACGGCGCGTTGCAGCGCGCCGATTTGCTGCATTCTCGTTCCTGATTGCTCGCGGGCACGGGCGGCCGCGCACACGCATTGCAGACGCGCTCGGGCGCGCCACTTTGCCATGGCATGCTTTTCCGACTTTTTTTCAATTTGCTTCCAATCCATTCCACTTCACTCCACCATTAGTTTAGTCCCTCAAATGTATTTTCACCTACAAACAAGGACTAATCATGTTGCTAGTACATCCAAATTTACATAAATCACATGATAATGTAAATGATAAATAGACAAACATGACTAAATCAAGTTATAAACAACACTTGAGCAAGCAATTATGCCCCAAGATTAGTACCCCAAACATAAAGCCTGTTCATCCTCGAACAACCCTTTACATCTCATGCCCGTGAAGATTCACATAGCAAATTGAGCAAGACATCTAAGCTACGTACTTACAACGACAGACGGTATAAAGTTAAAATCGAAAATAGATTAATGCTTAACCCTTAAAATAAAATATAACTATGTCAAAACTTCCTAACCTCAAGATTGACTTCTAATCTCAACAACCTCATGCAAATTAATCGATCAAGAAATTCAACATGAATTGTATCCTTCATTAAACATTGTGCCCTCACAACAAGAGAGTTACCCATTTTTACTCACAAATTTTCAAATCATACCGTGTATGGGTATATAAATAAAAATTAAGATCTCTCTCACAAAGAATTTACATGCCACGTGTATTGACTCATGCTTTCCCTAGTATTTACCCACTAATTCTAAGGATGTTTGAACGTAAAGATCAAGTAGGACTTATTGGGTTGTAATGTAAGCTAAGAAGGTAGGTAATTTATGGCTAATAACAGCGACTATCTTCCCTAAGAGTTTTTAATACATCATACATTTATTACTGCATCTCTTCTCTTACTTCTCCCTCCTTCTTTTTTCAATCTTAATTTCCTCTTCGTTTTCCCTATTTCTTTAAGCACACTTAGCTTATTAGTAAGGAGTACTTAAAACAACTTTTTTCATTCATTTGTTCTCTACTCCCTACCAATACTCAAGAATTTTCAAACAAGTGCGCCTCTAATCTTTTCCTCAACTCCCGAAACCGTTATTTTTCCTTCTTTTTCAAGATTCTCACTCCTTTACTCTTGGATTTTTCTACTTACACTTAGAGATCCGAGAAACTTCAAGGCTATTGAAAGAAAAGGATTAAGCTTATGTTGCAGCTATCAAAGAATGGGCTTAAGGCTCAATGGGGCTAACTAGGATCGTATTATCTAAGGTAGGTAAAGCGAGGATAAAAATTAGGCTAATTCAAAAATTCCTAAATCATCTCCTACAATCGACATCCTCATTTCATTTTGTATACACACTGTGCAAGTTCTAGACACTACACAATAGCATGTAATATTCAAAATCTTACACACATCCTATGCTCAATTCAAGACAACTCATCGTACTTACTCAAATAATCACAAGAATTCCAAATTCAGCTTTAAGCACATCGAGCCACATTCAAGAGCCTGGGGTGTCTCAAAAGAGTTATACCACTTCTTACATGATTCAACCCTGACCACACTTCTGCATCTCACAATCATGTATAGCACATAAAAAGAACATTCTAGCCATCAATTAGCTACGAGATCTAAAACCAAAACCTATTGACTAATTTCCTTCTCTCAAGACGATTGTCATCCATCCATCGCCGGGCATAGTCCATAAATATGACTAAAAACAACTATGTTCGTACAAAGAAAATTTTTTTATTCTTCTGCTCAGTGCCCCCGTCTAAAAAGAACCGAAAAGAAAAACCAATGGGTGGGTGAATCATGCTTAACTCAAAAATTTTAACCAATACCTACTGCTAATTTAAATTCTAATCCAAATCATTAAGCACAAGAATTTTGAAATTTCCTCACCCCACACTTGAATCATTCTATGTCCCCAAAGCATCTAATTAAAATTCAAAAAGGATGAGAAATACTCTCTCGGGCCTCTAGGCCTAGCTAAAACATGTTTTTCTTCATTTTGAACTAGTGGGTATCCAACTCATATTTTCCCTCTTTCATGCTTCTTAGCTTCCTCCTCCAAGGGTACTTGACTTCCCATTCATCCGGGTGCTTACATATCTACCAAAACAACAACAAGATGAACATAAACAAAATCAACACAATTGAAAGAAATTAACATTGTACCGGTGGTACCTCCTTTGGGCCTCCCCAAGAAGGGCTCAATTTTACGTCGCGGCACGACTGTGGACTATCCTTTTCAGATATCCTCATACCCCTTATCTCCCTTTCAAGAACCATCTTCTTCTCTTTTTATTTTTCAAGGGAACATCCACCACTCATCTCTCTTCCCAACTTCTTCTAGAATAGAAGCCCTTCATCAAATTCTGCTGAAAAGCAATCATCTCCCGTGTCCGTGGGACTCCGTGGAATCTCGCCACCCCACACTTAGCCTTACAACAGCCACACTCGAATTTTGCCAAAGTGTCTTTGTAATGAGGGGCGGGATAATCTCTTGGTAGACCCGAAGAGTTCTTCTTCATCGCTAGACCCTCATTTTCGTGGTCTGCCTACATTAATACCGCTTCTCCAAAGGGCTAAGAATGGCCGCCCCAAGATCGTGGGTACCTTGTCATCAACTTGAAAATCCAATATGACGAAATCAATGTATAATGAACTTACCCACTTACGAGAAGGTCTCAATTATTCCATCTCGTTCCACGCGACTTGTCCGCCAAAGCCTATAGCATCAATCGTGTCAGTTCTGCTGATCCAACCCCAAGGTGTTAATCAAAGATAGGGGAATAGATTAATCATTGCCCACAAATAACACAGTAGCTCTTATCACTTCGGGGCCTTTACCAATTTGTATGTGAGGGTAAACTCCCGGGTCTTTGAGCTTTTAGGTATCTTTCTCACACTTTATGGCCGTGACTCTCGCCGCTGCTACTGTTTGAACATCCACCAATCATCTTGTTGGCCACCACATCTTTCACATATTTAGCATACTTGGGCATCTCTCGCAAACATCAAGCAAAGGCATATTTTGTGAAGTTCTTTGAAAATATCAAAGAACTTTCTAAAGCATTCCTCCTCCTTGCTCTTTTTGAATCTTTTATGAAATGGTGGTGGTAGTCTTTGTGCGATGCAATGATGATTTTGCATTTTGTTGCACAACACTCCGATTCTCTCCTTCTTCAGCATGGTCCCTTTCTAACTAAGATCCTTATTGCACCTCATTTCTCCTTCGGTGATGCATCACCAATTTCCTACCACCTTTAGACTGATGGCGTTAACCTATCTGGGGTCTCGTAGGTTCTGTGTCACTAGGTAATCCTCCCTGTGGCTCCAGCAAGAAACTGCTATTTCACCCATCTCGCTTCTCTAGATTAAGTGTGGCCAATCGCTGATTTTTTCAAGTCTCGATGCCATCCTCGCCCGATTTTCTAATGGGTTCGTGTCTCCATAATCTTTGAAACGCTCTCCTCAATGTTGCTACCAACTGGGTCATCATTCTCGCCATTCTCGCTGCTGATACCGCGTTGCCGAGGCTGCCGGTAGCTTTGCCTTTGATTTCCACCCCAAGAAAAATTCGGCGCTTTGCTAATTCTTGTTGTAAGTGTTCCCAAAATTCTGATTGCTCCTCCGAACATTCCCAACAAAATTGACCAATCTCGTGATTTTCCCCCGCATGATTCTCGCATTATGCCCATTAGTTGGCCGCAGATTGTTACACCAACTTGGAGCTTGCTCAACCGCATTTACTTGTCCTGTTGTTGGTTCATACTCGCCTTATTGAATCGAAGTTATTATCTCGATGCCGAAATGATGCTAGCCGTGTCGCCAAGGCATTTATACCATCTATCTCTATCATCCCCGCCAGTTCTCTTCCTGACCCTCTCGATGACTCATTGTGCCACTCTAGATTTCCCGAGCAATTCTCGTCAACAAAATGTACAACTCATCATAGCCTTTTCTAATGCTTGCCCACCCGGTGCAGAGTCTAGTAAAATTTGTGTGTGTGGGTGTAGACTTCTACAAAGGTATTGGCTAGAACTTCATTAGACTGTTGATGATGGGGGCAATCTCTCAATAATGACTTGAATCTCTCCCAAGCCAAATACAGCCCTCCTAGCTTCTTCCTAAGCTTAATATTTCACTCTTGAGTTTGGCGCCTTGCTTGAAGGGAAGAACTGGAGCAAGGAACTTCTTTGCCAAATCATCCCAAGAAGTTATGGAATTCGGTGGCTAAGATTTCAACCACCTCTTTGCCTCTCCCAACAATGAGAATGGGAAGAGGGTAAGTCGGACATAATTTGTGGACACTCCTGGGGGACGAACTTGTCACTAATTTGAAGAAAGTTCTCAGAAGTGTTGTGTGGGTCCTCATGAGTCATCCTGAACCAGCCACCAGGAATGTAAACAGCCGACCATATTCTGCTTTCAATTCAAAGTTCCTCTCCGTGTTTCGATTTACATACTAGAGGTAACATTTGTCGTTAGTGGGATAGCCACTTCGCGAACCGGCTCAAGTCATGATTTCAAATAACTTTGTTTAACCTGGCTGATGGTGCTGATGTAACTTCTCCTAAAGTCTCTTTAGCTTTTGCGCTAGAGCTTCCTCCTGGTAAATGAAGTTGACATTCAAGTTCAAGCAACGGCTCCACTAGCTCTCTATTCCTTTCCGTGCTTTGCAAGGACAACCTCGTCACCTACAATATATCAGACTAAACCAAGTCTCTCAACACTTAAGGAAATTAAAATCACACAAAAACAAAAATTACTAAATCTCATAAATCACAAGAATGCCACAAAACTTAAAAAGTTGCGCTCAATACCCGCAAGCGTACGCGGTTGTACAAGTAATACAAAGGCCCTTTAAGAGCCGGATGTGGAACCCACAGTGGACTGGACCAATTAGCAAATTATCAAGTTCAAGTGTTAAAATTAACCTCACAAGTGTTGATTATACAATTCTTGGGAAAATATAATTAAGTCCAAAGGGTGATAACAAAATACTTGGAGAAACAATATAAGGAGCAAACTAGGAGTTAGTGCCTTATACTCACGCAATGCTACAATTCTCAATGGTTTGAATATGAAAACTTCAGTTGTTGTCTCACATGATTAAAATGCTATGTCTATGGTCTTTGAGCCTAAGCATGACAAACCAGTCTCACACCTACACGTGCTTGGAGGGGGATGTGACGTCTCTAATTCATAAGCAATTTAACTACGGGATGTGGTTTATGGGGTTTATGTTTCCTGAGGGACTTCTGCTCCTCTAATCAATTGATCCACTTAGCTTGGCTAACTACTTTCTTTGAGTGGTGGAGTGATAATACTAGTCGGCTGTCTTGCTCTCATCCCATTTAGCAACTAAGCAAGAAAATTGGTATATTTTCTATCCTAATCGCGAATCATATATAAAGATAAGAACTTGCTCCCTACATTCCTATGTGTTCTTCCTAGGGTTACTCTTTCAAGTTTTTACTAAGCTTAACGCATTTGTTTTCAAGGTGATCAATCAAAAAAATAACAATAAGGAAGAATGAAAGACAAAACAATAATTAACAACTCAAACCAAAATGAATTCATGCAATTACAATCACATCACGTGGCCTCAACCCTAGAGGAAGGGTGTTAGCTACTCATGTTCGTAAAAATACTCAAGCACATATTTAAAGTAGTGTACTTAAAAGAATAGTTAAAGTAGAATGAAATATATTCAACACTAGGTGAAATTCTTCATTTCTCCCTTCGTTCCCCGTACCTGCTTCCCCAAGTTATTTCGTGATAAATGATTTTAGAAGCAGGGTTCAATTTATACTATGCTGAAAAAATGCAAAATTTTGGCCCATAATGGAATTCACCCTGGTGGCACGGAGGTTGTGATGCTCCAATTTTGGCCTCCTCGTGACACTGAGGCAACGATGCAAGCTCACCGGAAATCTCCTTAAATGACCCGCCGAGGCATGGCGCGATGGCGTGGCACGGCGCCTAGGATGCGCTGGCGGTCATGGACACTCGCCACGTGATGTGCTCTACGTGGGTATACGCCGTCACGGGCGCACAAGCGCGCCCGATTTGCTGCATTCTCTCATGCTTGGCATTGGCGTGGTACTACACGGGCACGACAGACAAACAGGGCACGCCCGGGCGCCGGCCAAATTTCTTGTCATGGCATGCTTCCTTTCCGACTTTGCAATTTTCTTTTTAAATCCATCCTCCACTTCACCCACAAATATTTAGTCCTCAAATGTATTTTTCACCTACGTAACAAGGACTAATCATGTTGGTCAAGTACACATCCAAATTTACATAAAATCACATGATAATGTAAGTTTATAAATATACAAACATGACTTAAATCAAGTTATAAAATCTGCACTTGAGCAAGCAATTATGCCCAAGATCAAGTAATCGGTACAGCCGCTCAATGTCGCCCGCCTCAATGTCAGCTCTCACATTTCCTCCATCATAGACTCGTACCTTCTCTTCGCCTATGGTCACCACTAGCCATCTTTTGGAGAAATTCCCGAGGCACTAACATGTACTCCGCCAGAGGTGGCCTGAAAGGCCCATAGGTGGTGCTACTTGAGGTGCCGAGCCGCCTATGAATGATCGACATCTGTAGGGCCGAAGTGTATTGTCCTACTCCGAAGGAGGTGGGGGTATTCACCTGCTCTCGCTTAATTGTTCGTGGTACTGTAATCACGATAGAAAGTCATGCCCGACTTAATGGGTTCTCATTTCTGTATTCCTGACAAGCTAATATCTCGTTATTCGCTGTCCTTCCGATCACCTTGCTCAATACCATGACGCACCTGGCTACCTACCTCTATGCACTACCCGAATACGAGACTCGATAATGGGAATGTTAGCTTAACTTCCATAGCCTAATCCCTGATTCCTCTCAAATAACCCTTGGAATGTTGATGGGGTATCGTGACATGATAGGCGCCACCAATACTACTCTGTCTGCACTGAGGGTATAGTCTTTCACAATGAGGCAAAACCTAAGTGGTCAACTAACATCCAATAGGATTTTTCGCTTAAGTTTAGTGAATTCTTTTGGTATCAAGCTTCCACTAATAAACCATTCTCTCTTGTCCTCAACAATAATCCCTGACAACCACCGACCCGCTCCATTTCATCAATGCCTAATCGTTTGATCTTTTTTTCATGTCAGCCCACCTAATAATCATACTGGAATAGTGTGTGGTAGGCGAACTGAGGCCTATAACACCCGAGAAATAATGCGCTCAGATATATCACCGCGACCTCACAATACGACGCTCCTCTAATTTGGGATGATCTTTCAAATTTTGCCCTTCCTTTGCTTTCTACTCCATGGTTTCCAAAATAATTAGCATAGAACTCTCTAGCAATCTCTCGAAGTGTATTGATCTCTGGGGTTCTATCCATCCAATCAAAGCCATAATAGCTAAATATCCACTTTATCCTCTTCACCTTATTTACTACATCGGTGAGGATCCACTCTTTTCTTCAATACTCTATCTAGGCTTGTTCTACAAAGAGGCAATGGTCATGTTCATAGATCTCCCGTTTCTAGTACTCTCCATCAAATGGTATGGTTCTCCCTTAGTGGAGTTCCGCTTCTCCTACTTCTGATTAGCTGCCTCCTCTCATCTAGACTCACTTTGTTCATCGCCGATTGGCTCTCGGCAAGCCGCTTCCAAACTCTTGCCTCTTCGCCCCCTCTCTTAGACTGGGAGCACCCGCCAGAGCAGGCGTGCCTCCTCATCCGGCGCTTGGGGCTTTTTCCCTGGTTTGGGTCCGCGCACGACGTATCGACCCCGTATTCCTCTACTAAACCACTGCGTGTTTCCCGCTGTTCAGATTCAAGGGGTTTCGTCTATCAATGCCCTCTAGGAAGTTGCTTGATCCTTTCCTTTTCTCGCAATTGTACTGTGGGAAAAAAAGGGAATAAAATCCAACAAAAAGAAAGTAATAAAAAATTTCCTCTGTAATTTATCACGGTTCCACAGTCATACTGGAGGTACGATCCTCACTAAGACTTGTAATGTCTCAAATTAAAGTTAGCCTCTGAGGTATGACTCTTACCATGAAGGTACGATCTCGTACTCACGCAGTCGTATAAGGATGCCCTTGAAAAACCAATGTTCTATATTTTTCCACGACTCATGGCACGACCGCAAGTCGATTCCACGAGTCGAGGGAATGATCATACTATCACTTGTGGACTTAACCCTTTCTACCTCCCCGGTACAATTACCAAGTATACTTGTAGCAGATACTATGTCGTACTAGGTTTTGTAAATTCCCTTTACATTTGCATATTTGTCTTGGGATGATCTCTAATGAACCATCCTACAAGTTGTATGTGAAACCATGAGTTGTAGGAAGGATTGTGAAGCCTGTCCTACTATTTTCAAGCCCGCCTTGTGTGTGAATTCAATTTTGTGCTGGGTACTGTGAATTTCCATGTCTAGCCACGCATTCTTCACGTTTTTACAACTACCCATTCCTCCCCTTATTATTCAATAACCATAACTCAAGTTATAGCAAAGTCTCCAATTTAATTTTTAGCATGTTTGAATTATACCCAATCACACATTTAATTTACACATCACTGGTCATTGTCCTTTTCTATTTTTCATGCATTTTGAGGATTGATAATGGCTGCACAAGTTCACATAAGCACGTAGGTCCTTTTACCCAACTCAAAGCATAAATAGTTACTTGAATTTCTTTGTAAACCTAGCTCAACTTTGACTGAGAATCGCAACTAGATTTGGACTTTAAGTTTAGAAATGTTAATCGAGCAAAAATCTTGCTCAATTGATGGTGACCTTGAGTTATGGGTGTGAGGACTCGTGGCTTTTTTCATGGGTTCAAGTTTTAGTGCGTGGGAGAAGGGTCTGACAAATTTGATTTTTAAATATTATTATTTAATTATCTTAAACTATAATTTTTGAAGATTGTATGTTATTTTAATCAATTTGAATCAAGGTCCTTGGGTGACTCATCCTTCCTAGACTTGTAATAGATATGTTAAGGAACTTACCTATGGACCTACGAGTACATCCTAAGATTCATACCATGAAGGTACGACCCATACTATGACTCGTAGGTCACTCTTAATTGGAGGTCCATGCCTTGAATAGTTCATAACCACAGTGAGTACTACGACCCATACAATGAAGTTACAAGTCCTACGTCCAATCGTACCATGAACTCATGCACTAATATATATCTCTGATTCTCACCACGACATGTACTATGGCCCTGATAACTCTCTTATGAGTCATACTAAGATCTCATAGTATTCTCAGCCTTCGCTATGTAAATTTTAGACACCTATTTTTGTTTCTCCCACAGCACACATAAGTCAATGTCAAGGCTGCTTCCTAAGAAGTGCTTGATTTAATGCTCTCGAAAGACGATGCGGTGTGTTTCACATTACTCTAATTAACCAAACCAATTCTGCTGCCTCCTAAGAACCGCCTGACAACATTGCAAACACAATGCTGGGCCCTTGGACTACCTGCACTTCAAAGGAAATTAGACTTATCCTCGATTGCTGAGACCATTTATATTCCTTTGTCGCCTTCATTGACCGGCATACATTGAAGGTGAACTTTCTTTATTGATTCCGAATTTTAATCGGCTAGCCTCCACATCTAATAGAACCCTCTCCAAAAGGCAAGGAATGGTCGCCCAAAGACCGGAAACCCAAATCAACCTCGCATCTAAGGATCATGAAGTCCACTCAAATTATGAATCTCACACTTTAACAAGAATATCAAATAGAATTCCGTGAAGTTTTTCATATTTCGGCGGACCATCGTCAGCTGCATAGGTCAGCCCCCAAGCCCAACTACTTAAACACGCCTAAAAGGCATCGATTGAGATGCTTGCTCCCAAGTCACACTAGAAAGTACCTCGCGAACTCAACATTTCCAATTGTACATGGAATGATGAAGGTTCCTGACGCTCATCTTATGTTCAAGGACCGTGAGGCTATAATGCTACAATGATGCACGTTATCTCCATGTTGCCATAGCTCACTAATCTTTCTTTAGTAATAAGGTCCTTTTATAAACTTGGCATATCTTGGCATCTTTTCTAATTCCTCAACCAATGATATGTTTATAGATAAATGTTTTAGCATTGACAAGAATTTTTGAAACTTACCATTGTTTGCCTTCTTCTTTATTCTTTGAGGAAACGATGGCGGTGGTCATGGGATAGCCTTATAAATCTATCTAGCCTCTCGTTACTCTCATTGTTCACCGTGCTCTTCTCAACAACCGATCCTCAATAACTTTTTGATAATGCTCAAACTCACACTTCCTGGCAAAGTATGGCGAGACATTGTCACAAAGCACTCCAACAAAGAGGTTGAGTCAACCCACAGAATAAGGAATGATTTATACTAATGTCGATACTAAAACTTGTTGGTAAGTTATCTTCAAAGGGAGGGATTAAGAAAAATAATAATAAAACAAGATTGTCATTGTAGTTGTTATCATGATCCGCAAATAACTAGGTAAGTGTTTCCCATGGGCAACTATAACTACACGTGTATACACGATAATCAATCACAAGCAAGTTACTTGTAGAATCGATAACTACTGCTCATCCAAAATGACTCCGGTTCATCCCTATTGATTGGCTATACTCAATCACCAGGTCAAGTATTATGAGTGATTTCTTTAACCGTTATCAATTTGTTCAAAATTAACATTCCTGCTGACCTCGCCACTCCATAATGATCATAGAAACTACAATTTATTGTAATTTTTCCTTTAATCTCTACTTAATGCTCAAGCAAGTGAAGAATTGTGCAAGTCCTACGTTGCGACCATTAAGAAAATGTTTAAAGATGAAGATAATACAATACAAGTGTTTAGCATTGGGTTTGAATCACTTTCTATAACCCTATTTATTAATTCACTATGGTTCTACAACCCTATGGTTGTGGAGGTTTTAGCTTCATAATTGTAAGGTTGTAATTAGCATTTATAGACAAACACATAATTAAATACTTATAAAAATAATTGGAAGAAAACCTTCTTTGAATATTGATGAACAAAATCAAGAATAATTGATAAAACCAAGTGTGGATCTCAAGAATTTCTCTCCACAACTTAATAATAATTCACAAACAACTTTCTCAATGTAATCACACGTCTACCGTAACTCTCTTGGCTTAAAACAAATCATAAAAGGTATTATACATACATCATAAACCTTTACTAAGCTAACAGGTAAATTTCCATCTGGCGCGATTCATCCTATGATCTATCATACAACCCATAACATGATTATACTTCAAGTCATACCGGCTCTAGTAATGCCTTTGCCAATGGGCTGCACTGACTAAGTGTTAGAAACTGGTACAACTCATACCATGGTCCTACAATTCGCACAATCAATCCGTGCCTGGCCTCCCGAGAACTTTGACATCTTCTAAATTTCTACAGTATTATGGCACACCTGCCTTCCTCCCTACCACTCCGCACTGTTGCTGCAGACCAGAGTTTTTCCAAGTCTTTAAGATTCACTAAAGCTTCCTATCGCCGCACGGGTCATATGTAGCTGTTACTACCTGTGAGGCAACCCATACCAAAAGAATACTTGTGGAAATTTTTCTAAAGTTTTCCACAACTCAGCTTATGGCTCGTACTCATCTTGGTACGCCCATACCAAGAGCTCACTCGTCTTCACAATGTTTTAGCCTTTCAAAGGTTTTCCCACGAGGTCTCAAGATGACTCGTTCAATCTAGGTGCGAATTATGTTGAGATTTGTACTTGCTAATTTTCTGCACCTTTATGCATCTTTGCACATTTTCGCTCCAACACCTATTTTCCCTAAAAACAAAGTAAAAGCACCTAATATCCGTATATATATACCTAAGTCCATTCTATCTTCTCATGCTTTTAAGCGTCGAAAGTTCTTTAAACTCACAACACATCAACCGGTCATAGGGTGGAGGATCTATATTGACTAACGAAAGCTAATCTGTACCCACCGTGAAAACATGTTCCCACGTCTCTTCTTGGATTAGATGATAGACCGGTTAGCCAAGCATGACTATCATTGTTTTTTGATGGGTGTTCGTGTCACAATCCAATCATGATTGCACAGGAGGACCAGAGAAGACTACTTTCACTTGCCTTTTGGTACCTTTGCATTTGAAGGATGCTATTTGACCCATGGAATGCTCTAGGAATGTTCCAGAGGCGCATGATACCTATTTTTTATAGACATGGTGGAATAATTCGTTGAAATATTCATCGACAACTTCTCAAACTATGGGAGTGACTTTGATGACTATTTGAATCATTTAGATGAGGTATTATCTAGATGTGAGGAGAAAATCTTGCATCAATTTGGAAAAAAGCATTTGATGGTACGCAAGGATAGTCCTTGGATACAAAATTTCAAACGTGGGTATGAGTTCGATAGGGCTAAGATTGAGGCCTTGCCGAGAAGCTACCACTCCCCTCGTCTGTAAAAGGAGCGTGCGGTTTTTTAGGACATGATGGATTTTATACAGAGGTTTGTTAAAGATTTCTCTAAAATAGCCACCCCAATGTGCAAACTCATGGAGAAGAATGAAGTTTGAGTTCACAGAGAATGTGTGTAGGCTGGGTCACATTGAAGGACAAGTTGATCGGCCAACCCAATCATCATTGCTCAAGACTGGTCATTACCATTCATTGTGATGTGATGCCAATGATTTTTGCTATAGGAGCTATTTTTAGGGAAAAATGGATGGAAGAGATTTCATCCCATTTATTAGCAAGAAAAATCATTAGATGCGGCTCAAAAGCTACACAAGATTGAAAAGGAGTTATTGGCGATCAGGTATGCATTTGCAAATTATGAGCCTACCTAGTGGGGACAAAGGTTATAGTGTACATCGACATGCTATAATCAGGTACTTATTTGCAATGAAGGATGCTAAACCTGTGCTCATTCTATGGATACGTTACTCCAAGATTTTGATATTGAGATCAACTGACAAAGAAAGGAACAATGAACTAGGTAGCGCACCGGCTCTCCCGATTGGAGGACAGGAGCATATTGACCGCAAGTCTCGATATTGTTGAGACTTTCCCCGATGAACAACTACTTTTGTGCACAAGGTAGCTTCCATGGTATGATGACATAGTGAATCTCCGGTCAGTTCTCAGATATCCACCCGATGCAACCCCTGGTTTAAAAGGAGACTTATTCATGATACCAAATTCCTACATACGTGGATTAAACCTTCTTGTACAAAATAGGTCCCGATCAACTCGTTAGAGATGTGTTCTTGAGGGAGAAGTGCACCGATTCTAGAGAGCCGCCATTCTTCACCCCGCGGCGGATACCAAAGGGAGACAGAATCGCAGCAAGGTTTCTTCAAGATCGGTTTTATTAGGGCTAACTCCTCATTCAAAGATGCATATTTTCTTGCTAAGTCTTGTGAAAGCTATCGAGAATAAGGAACATTTCAAGAGGCGTGAAATACCTCAAAAAGGCATGATGGAAGTGTAAAGTATTTGACTGGCTGGGAATTGATTTCATGGGATCCTCAACCTATCAAACGAATAAGTATATTTTGGTAGTTGTAGATTATGTCAAAATAGGTGGAAAAGAAGAAACACTCGCCAGAAATGTGCAAAGTGTGCAACTGTGTTCCTAAAGAAGAATATATCACCTAATTTGGATACACCCGTAGCCATCATCAACAAAGAAGGTACACTTATGTAGCCGTCATTTCAATAATTTGTTTGCAAAATGAAATGTAAAGCACAAGGTAGAAACAACCTATCACCTCGCACTATGGAAAGGTGTCATACTCTGCCGGGACCCCAGACGAGACAAAAACCCAGGAACCACGAATGACTTCTGCCAACCCATGGTACATACATAGCACGACTAAAGAACATAATCAAGCTAAAATCAGCATATAAATGAATAAGAGGATGACTAAATATCATAAAGTGTATATCAAGAGAGAGTATATCACAACACTAAATCACAAAGTTGCATGTACTAAGTTTATGTTTGAAAAGACATTACTATCTGATGAGATACCGGGACAAGCCCCAACTAACTCCAAGTATGAAATTAAAATGAAATAATAAAAATAACTAAATGAATGCCCTATGAAGATGAGGAATAACCCAATAGGGGCTAAACTGGACTTAATATGGGAGTGAAATATCGTTGAGATCGAGCTAGGACTACCCTAACTTATATCATGAGAAGATATAGAAGTATGCGGTCAGCACTTGGAATGTACTGGCATAAGGTAAGTAAAACATTCTAGTAAAAATGTTAACTAAATCATGTATAAATTAAATAGATCATGAGAGTAAGAACTACATGCTAAAGGTCATATCTGAGATATACATAATCATAAGCTATTCATAAATAACTGATCATAATGAACAAGATTTAAAATATAAATCATATGGAATTTTCATGCTTAAACGTAAGTAAAAGCTCATGAACTCGATCATCGGGTCAAACATGCTATGAAACATAATATCATAAGTCATGAACATTAGTAACTCAATCATGGAGGAACAATAGAGACTCGCCCTACCCAACAACCACCATGTATGAACACATAATGATCCCACATCATGCCCACGTGAAGGAGAGCTATCTCGCCTTGCTAGGCAAAGGATGAATAAGGTATGATATCACGGTGTACCTTCTGAAAGCAGAGAAGCACTTTCTTGAAATGTCTCAAATATATAGCTATTTTGGTGCATAGTTTATGAGACAAAAAGGGAAACCTCAAAATCTCTGTCCTACTTGGTGCTAGACACTACCCCCAAAACATACAACGTGCTAATATAATCATATTCTCAAAAATCATAATTTAAATGTGGAACATTGGGAGTCCACTCCAAATCATATCATAAACCGTATTGCGAGTCTTACTCCAAATCATATCATAAACTAATCTTTGTTAGCCTTAGCTAAAATCATAATAAGTACACGCAACTGCATGGGCTTGCCCAAATCTTTTGAAAATAACGCATACTTGAAATAGACTTCATAAGTCTAAAGTCATGGAATCATAAGTTTAGAATTCATAAACATCCATGCATACTAGATAACTCATCATTCTTGAAATCCCGGATCACGTGCTTGAAATTTCATAAAAATATGCATACTAGGGCATAATTTCTAATAACTTGAAATCATGAATTTATAATCAAATTGAGGTAAAATCTGTCCGTTAGACTTAATTTAGACATTAGTACATTTAGGATTGGACCCATAAACATAGTATAGATATTTTCATGGAATGGGGTTAAACCCTAGATATCAATAACTTCTTGATTAGAGACTTGAATTCATGAATTAGAGGAGAAATTTAGGCATGTGGTAGAAGAAATCCCCCATTCATGGCCCTACATACTTGGGTAAATTGATTACCAAACTGTCTTGAAAGCCTAAGAGAATTGAGAAGAAAAGGATGAATTCTAGTTTGATCTTGGAAGAGAAATTCAATACAATGTATGCATGGGATCCTGATGACACAGACTAGGCAAAACCCTCTTAATACACTCATTTCAAGGCTCAAAATGACGCCATTAGGAAGTTAAAAGCTTAGGAATTAAAAAAATACTCTTGGGAACACGTAATTAGAAATCTACTACTGTGCACCATGGGTCGACTACCTGAAATACTACTCCACAAACAACGACTGTGGTTTCCTCCTCATTATTAGTCCACTATATTTTCCAAGCTCACTTCTTTCTCAAACCACAAGCCTCACAATGACTTGTTTTTTCCTACAACGAGTTGTACCATGGCTCAAGTTAGGGGTCCCCATCCCCAAACAAATATTCCATGACTACATACAATATCTTCTTACCTACAACGAGTCATACCATGACCTTTTATATCCCTTTAGCCTACCACTCACAAGATACTATGATTCCTTCCCATGAACCATCACACCAAATGATGAGTCAGCCACTCGCAGTGTCTAAGATCTCGACGAATTCTAACCACGACTTTACATCAACCTATGACTCATTCCATAAGTCGTTATCACCGGTTTGGAACACCGGGGCCTGCTCACTATGAACCTCTACACCCATACTAAGGAACAAAACTCATACCACAAGTAGTTCCGAGAGAAAATGTAGATTTTGCCGAATCTGCTACATGTGCCTGCTTGATCGTAAGGACTTTTGGGTGTTACATTATCTCCCGTGAAAACATTCACCCTCAAATATAGATTTTGGAATACTCGTAAGACCGGGGAAGGAACTATAACCCCAAAATTGAACAATTATAGTTGAAAACTAAAGAGCGACTGATTCAACCGATATACACATGATCGGACCGATTTCATAAAACATGCATACATGCAATAACCATGAAAGGAACTAAGAGACATGAACTTGGCATGATGCTGAATAGAGCAATAAGAAAGAAATTGGTACCTCATGCCGCAACAAAGCTTAAGGGAAAAGATGCGGGTATCTGTGTCATCATATTTGCTTCGGCTTTCCACGAAGCTCCTTCAATAAGTTGATTCCTCTATGAAACTTTCACTGGCTACTTCCTTATTCCTCAACTTGCGAACCTAACAATCAAGGATCTCAACTGTAACCTCCTCATAGGTAAGGTCTATCCAATACCTGTGCTCACGTAACAACCAAGTCCGGGTTATCAATGCAATTCTTCAATGTAGTTATGTGGAAACCGGATGCACCGAAGCTAACTCTGCTAGTAGCTTCAACTCATATGCCACCTTGCTAAATCACCTCAGAATCCTATAAGGTCCAATATATTGGGGACTAAATTTCCTCTTCTTTCCGAACATCATCACTCCATTCATGTGAGACACCTTTAGAACACCGAATCATCTACCTCAAACTTCAAGCCTTCCCACTAGCATCCGCATACATTTTTGACGACTCCTGAGTTGTTTTCATCCTTCCCCTTATAAGCTGAACTTTCTCCATCACATCATGAATCACTCGCCCTATCAATGTAGCCTCACTCACTCAAACCATCCAATAGGTTATCTACATCTCCACCTATAAAGAGGCCTCAAACGGAGCCATCGGAATGTTGGAGTGATAATTGTTATTGTAGGTAAATATGATGAGACACAAGTTATCAATCCAACTACCCTAGAAATCAATCACACACGCTCTCAACATGCCCCTAGAGTCGAATGGTCTACTTGGCCTAACCATCTATCTGCGGGGTGAAAAGTTGTGCTAAGCTTCACCGAATACCAAGGCTCTTGGAACGACATCTAAATTGAGAGGTGAACTCCGCTGCTCCTATTTATTAGATGATGGAAAGAGGAATTTGGCGCAATTGATCTAACTCCCAAATGTATAATATAGAATAATCCTCACTCGACCTGGGTAGTTTTGACCTCGTAAGAAATGGGCCAATTTGGTCAACCTATCCACAATCATCCATATAGATTCATACTGTCAGCATGTACGGTGCAGCCTCGTAATGAAGTCCATATTGATCTCCTCCCATTTTCATAGCAAGGCTAATCTCCTAAAGCATATGTCCAAGTCTCGATGCTCAACCTTCACCTATTGACAATTTGACACTTAGCCACAAACTGCACTATGTCCTTCTTCATGTTATTCCACCACAGACATCCTCAGATCACCCAGATATCCTCGTGGCACCTGGATGGATAAAATACCAAGATCCATGAGCCTTAGCTCAACATCTTCTTCAAGTCATCTACAAAATAGCACACAATCGGTCCTAATATCAAAGTACATCATCATCTTCCCCTTTGGAGAAAACCTCCACCTTCCGATTTTGGATAGCTTCCTTTAGCATCACTAGATGATCTCATCTTGTCTAGCATTGACTTCATCACCAATGAAGACTTTGCCATGTATTCTCGTATAATAACACTACCATCCGTCGAATTTGTAAGGCAAACCCCAAAATGAGCAAGCTTCATGGACATCCTTCACTAACTCCTTCCTCCCATTCTATACATGAGCCACTCTATCCATGGACGGCCTACTAAGAGCATATGCCACTACATTAGACTTGCTCGGATGGCAAAGGACATTCATGTCATAGTCCTTGAAAAGCTCTAGCCATCTCCTTGCCGTGCTCCAGTCCTTCGAGTTAACACATACCGAAGGCTCTTATGGTCCGTGAACACATCTACATGCACCCCATACAAATAGTTTCTACAACTTTTCGAAACAAATACCATGGCTGCCAACTCTAGGTCATGCGTCGGGTAATTCTTCTCATGAGTCTTAAGCTATCTAGAGGCATACGCGATGACCTTACCATGCTGCATCAACATACAACCAAGCCAATCCAGAGGCATCACAATACACAATAAACCATTTATGCTCCTCTTCCGTAGGGGTAAACACCGGTTGAAGTCAATCGTGCCTTAACTCCCCGAAAACTTTACACGCATCCAACCACTAAATTTGACCATATGTTGGGTCAACTTAGTCAATGGTGCTACAATGGATGAAAATCCCTATCCAAACCTTCGTGTAAGCCAGCTAAACCCAAGAAGTCAATATCCGTTGACCGATGTGTCTAGAATTCTTCACGTGCCTGCCTTCTTTGAGAGTCCACCCGCATACCTCGCAAGACCCTACATGGCCCAAAAATGAAACTAAGTTCACATAAACTCACACTTAATTTAGAAAATAGCTACGATCCTCGAGAGTCTCAGAGAATAATCTTTTAAATGAGCAATATGCTCCTCCTTGCTCCGAGAATATATGAGAATATCTCGTTACACCGTAGTGCCAGTGATTAGTAAGTGTACGCGTGAATTTGTGACGAATGAAGAGAGCTGATGCGTGTAGGAATTATCTGGAAGCAAGGTCTGGACAGATCAAAGTACACATGCCATCAGCTAAGCAGTAATCGCCACCATGGGCGCCAAGCCTATGGTGCTTTGAGAGGCGCGGGTGTCGTGGCCCTATGGCACTTTTGAGAGGCGCGGGCGCTTTCCCTATTACTGCCCTAATAAGTATATATAGCCCTCCATTCAATTTCAATTAATTTTCCATATTTTCCGTCGTATGAGTATAGTTCAAAGAAATTAATTGTTTTTTTTTGCCCGATTACGTTGCCAAACACCGTCCAAATTCAAATTAACTTCGGGTATCGAATTCTAAGTCCATAGGGAGAATTACTACAGAGTGGTTTTCATGAAATTCGCTTGGAAAATTGTAGCCCCGCCTAGTAAAAGTTGTCGACTGTCCAAACTAGTTTCAATACGATCCCAAGCTTTAAGTAAGCATTTCTTCCTCTCGAACTCTGAAATTATATCGCCCCGGTCTTATTTCTTCTGCTGAAGTATAGTTGATATTATTATTAAAAGTTACCATTTTCATCAATTTAGCATCAAACCGTATCGTTTTCCTAGTAATACGATTGCAATTGGAAAGGGCTATTGAATATGAATTGAAACTCATCGATTAATAAGAAATCAAAGAATCCAGTGTATGGCTCTCTTGGCAAGTTACATTCGTGGGTAAAGTTAGTATGACTTGTGTATCTATAGTATTTCAGTTGTCAACCTATTGTGTTAGTTGCTATGAACTCTGAGTTGAGACGATAGCGATAAACTAGCAACCCTCATCATAGTTAAATCTAGCTAGATTGGTTCTTCTTTCGACGTAAGGTTGTCGAGTGTTTTTTCATAATGAGTTCTATTAAATTGAGGCCGCGAGGGCCTTTAAAGTTCCATTTGTTGGAGTGCCGAGGGCCATATAGAGTTCTATTTACCGAGGCTGCAAGGGTTATTTGAGTTCCATTTAATGAGGCCGCGAGGGCCATAAAGAGTTCTATTAAATGTGGTCGCGAGGGCCATTTGAGTTCCATTTATTGAGGTCGTGAGGGCCATACAGAGTTCTATTTACTGAGGTCACGAGGGACATACAGAGTTCTATTTACCGGAGGTCAAAGGAGGTCCATTTTAGTTCCACTTATTGAGTTCGTGAGGGACATATAGAGTTCCATTTATTGAGGCCGCGAGGGCCGTAATGAGTTCCATTTGACTGGTGTCAGCAAGGGCCATAATGCAGTTTCTACCGCATTGAGGTCACGAGGGCCATCCCGAAAGTTACAATATACACATCCTAGTACTGTGTAGTAGGTGTGGACTTTAGTTGTACTTGACGAGGCTTATGGGGGCCTGTGTAGGCTGTTCTATGTATGTTTGTACCTTCAAGGCTTAATGGGGGTCTGTTAGGTTCTTGTTTTCTTATGTAGACTTGTTTAGATAATTCATACAAAGGTAAGGTTACTCATGTTAAATTCTTACTCTCTTCCTTTAATTACTATAGTCTTACCAACTTCGCCGCTTATTATTTTTCGCTTACATATTCGGTACATAGACCGATGCTCCACCCCAAGGTGCTGCATTACTTGCCCGCAGGTGTAGATAGACGCTGTTCGGGACGCCTTGGCCTACCGAAGCCGGCGCAGTGGTATCTGTGCCCTCCTTCCTCGAGTTGAGAGTCAAGAGGTTTGTGATTCGGGGCAGAATTATATGCCCAAGTGATACTCAAACGCTTCATTTCGCCTTGCTTATCCATCGTTATGTGTGCATTGTCATGTGATTTGTAGTTAAATTTGAATTTATACTAACCAACATGATGGTGTTGTTTTTGCAGAAAAATGTAATTTTAGGAAGCTAAGATGCATGTGGTAAACGGAATGGACTCTAAGCGAGCAAGGGAAGAGTGTCAAGGAAAGAATATAGGGGCTCGCGATGGAGCCGTGCTCACGTCATTGTGGGAGGAATTCCCGCCTCTGAAGGAGTTATTTTGGCAAATTTCCAAGGAAGGTCTCGCGTTCCTCCGTGACAGGGAGGCAATGCCACGCAATGCTGCCGTGGCACGTTTACTTTTACCTGAACATCACCTGCAAAGAAGGGCCTCGTGCCTGGCCGTGGGAACGTTGGCCAAGACCCGTTGCTCAGCTGCGGGCACGCTCGAGGAGTAAATGCCGAGGGACCCGATTCCAGAGAGGGTCCGCATATTCGTGTCACGGAGGCAGGCTCCGCGATGCACTCCGTGACACGTTGCTTGTTATTCCAGGTGAAAACCTCCCACCAGTATAAATAGCACACTTAGGTTCATTTTTTAATTATTCTACTTAGCTTGAGCAAGGACGCGGGGTTACGTGCAGCTTGAGGGGACGAAAATCTTAGGGTTCTTCTCATCTCTTTCTCCTTTATTTCAATTGTTTGTATGATTTATACTCATTTGATGATGCTTAATCCACAAATGAGTGGCTAAATTCACTTCTTGCCGAGGTTAAGAACAATTGTAGTTGAATGTAATTGTTGACCATTTTGGTTTTTCATCTTTTATTCCATGGTTGTTCTATCAATTCTTGTTCTTACCGTATTAACGTTTTGCCAATGTTAATGTATATCTAAAAATCTAGTTTTATCTTTGAAAAAGAAAGAAATTGGAAAGGTTTGAATTGGTAGGATATAATCTCTTCTTAGTTTGGGAAAATTGAGAATTGATTTACCTTCGTAATAGAAATATATCTCGAAAGTCGTATTAGTCAATTAAGGAATCGGGTTTTGTATGGCTAGAACATGAATTCTTTTATCACGTAAAATGTAGGTTGTATGATTCATGATTCTTAAGTTGGTTGAATACGAAAGTTTCAATCCATAGGCACTAATTCTTAACTAGCAACTGAAGGAAAGATTAATCCGATTTGTATCGATAAATACTTCGCATGTTCGTTTCAGCCTCATTATGCTCATTACTATAGTTCGTACTCACTTACAATTTTGTCTTAGATTAGTATAAATTAGAAACAAACTCCCAAAATCTTCTTTAAATTGTTGTCTGTATTTTTAAAGTTAGAGTTCGTTAACACTTAATTCGATGAGCACCTGGTTCACCCCCTGTGGGATCGATACTTGGCTTACTTAGAAGAGTTTTACTACTTGTTCGACCATGAGCACTTGCGTGTAGGTACGAAACACGCCGAACAAGTTTTTGGCGCGTTATCGACCGGTAATTGGTAAAATTGTTTTCTTAAGTGTTAGTTTACGATTTCTATATTAGTGCTTCGATAACTTGATCTTAGCCTATCTTTTGTAGATATTAACTGTTGAACACTGCAAGAGACAAGGGAGGTAGTGGATTCATACTTAGGAGCCTAAAGACAATTCCATCGTCAAAAGAGAGAAGCTCTAGAGAGAAAGCCAGCTGCTCGCATTGACAATCCTCGAGCAACCAGCTGCATCCACCACTTGTAAGGGCGTGTTAGTGCCCGAGGAAATGGCAGCTAGGCCGTCGCTAAGTGGCAATCCCACATAATCAACGTTACATCACATTTGCAAACCCGATCCAGGAGGGAGGTTCGAGCGAAAATCGTAATATGGTGCAATTAAGCCGCACACCAACAAGTAATTCACAGTCTCTCACGAGGATCCACAAATAACATGCTCCAAACCTTTTTGGAGATAAGTGACACTTACATCCTCTTCGCCGAGTGTCATCCGATTACGTAAGGCCATTGTTTCCATTTTCACTCTTGGGAGAAGGAAAGAGGTGGTTAAAGGCTGAGCCACCTAATTCTATCACCACTTGGACATGATCCGCAAGAAAATTCTTGATACGGTTCTTTCCATCCGGTAAAACAAATAGCACTTAGAAGTCGATTCTAAGTTTTAAACAAAGAGAAGGGGAGAATCTGTGATCAATCTTGGGGAAAGACTTCAAATCCACATGTTACTGATTGTCCTCATTACCTACCTCGGGCCCACGATGTGCTGGTGCATACTTTCATAGAGGGTTTGGAACCCCACATAAAAAATTTTGCTAGACTCGCAATGGGACAAGCATTAGAAATGACTTATGAGGAGCCGTATACCTTGTTAAATCGTATTTCGCAGGAAATCCTAAGTGAATGCGACTCTTCTAGAGAAGGAACAAGGAAAGCGACAGAGTCTTGGAAGTGGATGGTTTTATAGCTATCGCTGCACAAATAGCTGCTATTGTAATCAACTCAACACCCACTTTCAAAGAATATGAGTCTGAATCAACCTCAAGCCCCAAGCATCGTAGTGCAACAGATTGGTGAAGTATGCGTAGTAATGAACACTGCCTGAGTGTTGTAGAAAATACTAATTCATGAACTTTGTTGGTAATGCACAGAGAAATAATCACCAACCAGATGGCAAACACTTACAACTCGAATTGGAGAAATCATTCTAATTTCTCGTGGGGTAGTAAATGCATCAAGGGCAACAGTTCGAGTAAGCTGCCGCAGAGAATCAAGGAGGGCAGCAGAGCTATCGGCCTCACAAAGAAGCAACAATGCACCTCCACCACCATCACCCAAAGAGAGGAAATGTTTAAACGATGATATGCCTAACCAAGCTCAACCGCAAGCCGACTATGTGAAATTGGCACTGATGTAAAGAACAATCGCTAGCTACAAAGGCGTGAGTACCGCTTGGGGGCAACTAGCCGGAGCTCAAAACACACTGGGCCGAGAGGAGGACTACCGAGTGACACTTACCCGAATCCCAAGCAAGTAAATGTGCAAAGGACTACAAGCAAGTGTTTACAACTCAAGGAGGTGGAACCGTAAAGACCACCTCAACAATGTGAGCAAGGAGGAAGAGAGGGAACACGATGATGAGAGGGGGAAGAAGAAGGAAGTTGAACCAGAAAGACCACCACCCCGCTCCTCAATAGATTAAAGAAACACAAGGAGGAAGCGTGTTTCAAAAAGTTCATGGAGGTGCTCAAACAGGTACACATTAATTTACCTCTTGTTGATGTTTTGCAAGGAGTGCCGAAGTATGCAAAGTATATCAAGGACATCGTAGAACAAAAGCAAAGTTGACGGAATACGCCATAAAGTGGCGCTACTGAGGAGTGCAATTTCCGGGATGTGTAACAAGCCGTCTACAAAGCTCAAGGACCCCGAGCTTTACAATTCAAATTACAATTGGGAAAAGTATCCAAGCTCGCGGATTATGCAAATTGGGAGCTATACAACTTGACGCCGACATCGCAGTTCAAGAAGTTAATGGCAGTCCTAGACCAACTACAAGATCTTGGCAAATAGCGGACGTTCTGGGCTGTACCCGTATGGCATTGCAGGACGTGGCCGGTGCAAGTGGGCTCCCTTATCTTCTCGGTAGATTTTGTTGTGCCGATTTTGAGCCGGATGCGGAAATCCCATTTACTTTGGGACGTCCTTCTGGAACCGGGAAAGCTTGATTTATGTAGCGTGTGTGGCAGCGAACCACGCGGGCGCATGACAAGGTGGGAGGTATTTGATGTGTACAAGGCTCACGAAGCTTCCGGCCATATGAGGAGCTATCAAGCAATCAATGTGCTTGACTAAGTGGATAATATTGAGATTGGTGATTCTCGAGATCCAGTGGGAAAACTACGATTGAGGACGCCCCAAAACCGGAGTGGTGGAAAGAAGATCAAAATGCCACGCTCGAAGTAATGGGCATCGTTGTAAGCCTTACTGGGGTGAGGACGTTATTCGGGCGAAGACGTCCATTACTCTAGAGGATGATTGAGCTTCAATGACGCCGAGCCGCGATGGTAAACTGTGCGTTTCACTAGGGAGGGGCAAACCCGTGAAATTGTTTTAATAGATGAGTAGAATTAGAAAAAAGAAAAAACAATAAAAAAAAAATAAAAACAAAAATTGTGTTTGTGTTGGAAACCTATGAATTCTAACCAATTTCTTGTTGTGAGATAAATTTCTGTGGAACTCGGGAGGGCAAACATGCAAAGGATCGCAAAGGAAAAAAATCGGTGTGAGAAAAAAATAAAAGTGGCAAGACAAAGCTGAGCCTACGTGATGGCTCGTGTCACTGAGGAGGCCTCCGCGTTACCCTCCGTGACATGTTGAAGGTATTCGGAGCCTTTAGGCCTGGTAACACCTACGCTGATGGCTCCTGTCACGGGAGGGGTGCCCGCGCTACTCCTTGACACGTTGAGGTATTCGCGTTGGGTCACACCGGGGTCACCGGTAACCCACGCGAAAAACCTTCTTAACCCCGAAACTCTCATTTTTTTTCCATTTCCCACTCCCTCCGCGACAAACCCCTAAAAAATCCCCCTTCCACCAATGGGACACGGACTTAGGATCGAAGTTTCTTCAACTTTTCTTCGAGTCTACGAATTAAAGGTACGTTCTTGAACTTAACCTCACTTTTGCTTAAAGTTTCGATTTTTGAGCATGTGAGGTGAGTAAACCTTGCCCTAAGTGAACTTAAGTTGGAATTTATTTAAGTTATGGTTGATTGATGTTCATATCAAGTAGATTATATGAACTTGATCAATGCATGTTTGATTGAATTTTTTATGAAATTGGTAGCTAGGGTTCGAATTTGAATAGGAAGAAACTAAATGTGGTTGAAATGTGAAAATTTTGGGTTGTGCATGTTGGGTGATGTGAATTATGTTGTGATTAATGTTGAATATGCTGAATAAACAAGGGAATTTTCTGAAAATGAAATTGGTGAATTGCATAGGTTGTTGTTGAAAATATTTTTTGGCTAAGTTTGTGATGTAATGGAATCGATGGTGATATTGTGATTAGCTGTATGAAGTCTGAATAGTACATGGTAGTAATACTCCATCATTTAACCTAAATGCACGAGGCATGTTGATTGGATAAAAATTGGAAAAGAATGATTGTCTTGCCGAATTGTTTTAATTGTGCTAAAGACTAAGTCGTGGGGTGGCTTAACTAACCCCAACCTTAGTTGAAGCTAATTTTGACTTGAATAACACACCGTCTCTGCTTGATTTATAGAATGATGTCCACGTAAGCAAGACAAAGGAAAGGGCGCATCTCCATCGGGCACCTAGAAAATGATTAGACTGGGAATAGTTAGCCTAGCAGCACCAACGGCCTCATGCTAACGTCGTCAATGACGGAATCCCGATGGGTGGAACGGGATTGGTGGAAAGAAATTGTATGCCAAACACAAGGAGAACAAATACTTCCCCGAGGAGCACATTGCCAGGGAGCCATTGGCACAGAATTCCCTAAAATCGTACACCGCATTGGACACTCCAAGATGAACTTCATCTTTGAAAAGCCCAAGGAGTGGGTCTCCATCTGATTCGGAGTTCTACGCTCAACCGGAACCCAACACTGGCAAAGCCACACTATCAAGATAAGTGTTGTCACCTTGAGCCCCACAACCCGAATGCTATCTTGGGGGCCCGGACACAAATGCCCATGTACTCCAAGAATAACATAACTCCACCTTTATGCGATATCGACGCACTCGTGGTGGAGCCCCGTTTGACAAAGACGTTGGAGCATGCACAAGGAGAGGGGCTACCATCGACACTGCCTCTACTCTCAATGAACAGGAAGTTGTGGATTTGGCTTAAAATTATGTGTACCTCGCCGATCCCAGGGGTGCACATGACGATGTCACCCCTGATCGAGTGTGCTTGGTTTATGCCCTGATGAAAGGGCCGGAGATAAATGTTGGGGCTGGGTGATCATCTCTTACGAAGAGAGCCCGTTTGCATCGGGCGGCACAGTAATTGTTCAAAGGGTTTGCCGACCACGCCTGAGGGGACTTGATATCGAGGAAGAGGCCTGGACTACATCCCGCAAAAGGATAGGCGTGCCTGACGTCACAAAACCAAGGCACCCGACACTACCACGCCGGCCACACTAGCCAAGGACATGCTCGGATGATCAAGATACGGCCCGTATGTCAGGATGCAACATGCCGGTATTGTGCATAGCGTGGAGGCCGCGAACTCAAGGTGAGCTATGGCAACTGAATTTGACTACCCCTTCGCCAAAATGCTCGGCTCGGCGCCGAGTGGGGCCTCGCTTGTGGAGTTCGTAGGGATGACGATGTCCCCACTGATGAGGAGACGCTGCGAGGACTCGACATTCAGTCACATGGCAGGGGAGATTCGGCGGCGGGGGACGAGGCAACAACACCTAACGAAGAAATTGAATACTTCGATTGGATCGTAAGCTTCACCATCTACTTTTGTGCTATATTTAATTATGTGAACACCGGGGAAAGTGTTCTGGCGAAGTGTGGGGTGGGAGTAGTTAGGTGCCACTGCTTTTGTTGTTGTTATGTTCATGTCTTGTGTTGTTGTGCCCGGGGGAAAAATGTGACCGTGATTTTGTGCGTATGTTTTGTATTGTAATTTGGTGTTGTAATGAATGGTAAGTTGTTGTGTTCTCGTTGAGTTGTTGTTAGCCGGTTGTGTAAATTTTTTTTCTATAAAAATTATCGATATTTTAAAATTTTGTTGAATTAATTTTATGATTGGGTTTCTCGGCTTTTTTTTCCGGTGCTTTTACCGAGAATAGTCCCATTGAACCGAAGTCGTAAATAGTGACCGCTCCCTATGATGGATGGATGACACTGCCTTAAGGGAAATGTAGTCAATAGGAGTAGTTTTTTCTTTCTTTTTATTTTTCTTTGTTGCTTGAATCCCAAATGTGTCGCTACTTTATGGTTCGGAATTCTTGTTGCGTGTTGTACATGATATTTAGAATGCAAAGGTGATTCGTGATGAACGCATGCACCGTGTAAACATGTTGAGATACCTAGGCCATAGAGTTCGAGCCCGGTGTGATAGAGGCTTAATGTTGAATTCTTGTAATTAACTCCGATTGAAGAGTCTCGTGAATATGTCTTGAGTCGGCATGTGCAATGAGTGTGAGGTGAGGTTTCAATTGTTCCATGCTATTGTGAAGTACATAGAACTTGTCTGGTTTGTGCACAAACGAAAATGAAGGAGGTGTATTGTGGTGGAAAGTGATGTAGGCATTTTTGATTTAACCGAACGTTTCATTATCATACCTACCTTGAATGTACATCCTAATTAGCCCATTGAGCCTTTAGCCTATTTTTTTCTTTCGTCGAAAGGTAAAATCAGCGAACCCCTTTTTATTATCCGTGAATTCATCCAAAACTTCTTAAGCGCTCAAGAAAATAATTTTTTTCCTACGTTGTTAAGGAGTGAAAAGAGTGAAAAAGTGTGAAAAGAAAAGGAAAATCATGGGGCGAAGTAAAGAATAGGTCGAAGGTGCACTTGCCGAAATTAAATAAAATAAAGATGTATAACTAATCTTTGTTATTAAGTCGAGTGTGCTTAAAGAAATGGGAACAAAAATAAAGAGAAAACTTCAAGAATGGGAGGATGAAGGAAGGTGTTAGCCTATAATTATGGTGGGATGTATTGAAAAGCGCTAAGGAAGCAGTTGCTATTATTGGTTAGCCCAAGATTTACTACTTCCTTAGCTTACATTACAACCCGTTAAGTCCTACGTGATCTTACATCACGATCCTTATATTAGTGAAGTAATACACTAGAGGCAACTTTAAGGTTCATGAAACATTTATTGTGAATTCTTTTGGGAGAGAGAGCAAAACCGTGTTCATGCCCCCGCATGTAATGTTTTGAGATCATAAGATTGAAAAGGGAAATTTCGTGCTGTGAGGGCACATGCTTGACAGAGATTGAATTTCATGTCGGATGTCTTGATAAGTCGATTTGCATGAGTTTGCCGAATTGAGTCGACTCTTGAGTCTAGGAGGTCTTAATGTGTGAATGTTATTGTGTTGATAAGACCATGCATGTTTTCTCGATGATTTACAGAGTAATATCTATAACCGCTACCTGAATTGTCGAGCCAAAGTAGCTATGCGTGGGTTTCAAATGCATGAGATGTGAGATTATTGTTCGAGACGAACAAGGTTTTAAATGTGGGGTAAGTTATCTTGGGCGTAATTATATGCCCAAGTGATACTCAAATGCTTCGCTTCGCCTTGTTTATCCATCGTTACGTGTGCATTCTCATGTGATTTATAGTTAAAATGTCAATTTATACTAACCAACATGATTAGTGTTGTTTTGCAGGAAAAATGTAATTTTAGGAAGCTTAGATGCATGTTGGTAGAATCGTGAATGACTCGAAAGCTTGGCAGTTGAAAAGGTCAAGGAAAATCAGCAAATATAGGCCCGCGATGGAGCCGTGTCACGGCCAAGCATCGTGGAGGCATTCTGGCCGATGAGTTATTTTGGCAAATTTCCGAAGGTCTCGCGCTTCCTCCGTGACAGGGAGGCAATGCCACGCGATACAAGCCGTGGCATATTGGGCTTATTTACCGGAACATCAAATTCCAAGAAGGGTTCGCTGCCGGCAAGTCGTGGCACGCTGGCCAAGCCCCACGCCAATGCCGTTGGACGCCGAGAGTAAATGCCGAGGACCTAATTGAGAGGTCAGCGCAAGCCCGTGTCACTGAGGCGCTGTTCACGCATGCACTGCGGACACGCTAAGCTTGTTATTTCGGGAAAATTCCCACCAATATAAATAGCACACGTAGGTTCATTTTTAATTATTCTGACTTAGTTGAGCAAGGACGTGGGTTACAAAGTGCCTGAGGGGACGAAAATCTTAGGTTCTTCATCTCTTTCCTTTATTTCACTGTTTGTATGATTTATAATTACTTGAGATGTTTAATCCACAAATGAGTGGCTAAATTCACTTCTTAAGCCGAGGTTAAGAACAATTGTAGTGGAATGTAAATTGTTGACCATTTTGGTTTTTCATCTTTTCTTCCATAGGTGTTTTATCAATTCTTGTTCTTACTGCATTAATGTTTGGCCACGTCAATGTATATCTAAAAATCCAATTTTACCTTGAAAAGGAAAGAAATTGGAAAGTTGTGAATTGGTAGGATATGATCTCTTCTTAGTTTGGAAAATTGAGAATTGATTTACCTTCGTAATAGAAATATATCTCGAAAGTCGTATTATCAATTAAGGAATCGATTTTGTATGGTAAACATGAATTTCTTTTATCACGTAAAATGTAGGTTGAGATTCATGATTCTTAAGTTGGGTTGAATACGAAAGTTTCAATCCATAGGCAATAATTTTTGACTAGCAACCGAAGGAAAGATTAACCGATTTGTATCGATAAATTACTTCCCTCGTATGTTCGTTTTAGCCTCGCCTTGCTCATTACTATAGTTTAGACTCACTTTACAATTTTGTCTTAGATTAGTATAAATTAGGAAACAAACTCTGAAAATCTTCTTTAAATTGTTGTCTGCATTTTTAGAGTTAGAGTTCGTTAACACTTAATTCGACATTACTCGGGTTCACCCGTGGATCGATACTTGGCTTGCTTTAGCCATTTTTTACTACTTGTTCGACCACGTGCACTTGCGTGTAGGTGTGAAACACGTGCTTCTAACGCCTTGTACTTTTGATGTACAATTTATGGGTAGGTCGAGGCCCCGTCTCGACCATTATATCACTCCTAGAGTCTGCGCATCATTGTACATTCCCCTCAGGTGAGCTACTATTGGCCGTGTGGAGCTCATATGTATGCTTTATTTCCTACGACAATGTAGGGCCTTGTGTAGCTGTTAGTTGGCGGCCTTGTCGTCCATAGTGTATTTAGTGCTTATTTACTTTTTAGTTATAATCAGGACAACATGGTGACCTTGGTTTCCGCCCCGCATAGGATCCCTGCTATTGGCGTTGTTGTGTCAGCCGTCTTATTTGCTGTGGGCCTTATCGACCTCGAGGTTGTACTTACAACCGAGATATAGCCCGATCATTTCTTGAATTAAGTGTCAAACATGCCCCTGTCCAGCTTAGGTTAGTTCGTGAACAATATGGCACTAGGTGCCAAGCCATACCTCCTAAGGTGGGGGCGTGACAAACTTGGTATCATAGCAAGTCGTATCCCAGGAGGTCTACAAGCCATGCCAAGTAGAGTCTTGTCTAGGTGTGTTGTGCACCATATTCTATAGGAAGGAGGTCAGATGGCATAATAGTGTGGTTACTCTTCTTCTCCTCCAACGTGCTATAGTGTCGTGTTGTATAGGGTAACTGAGCTTATGTTATCCTATTTATTTGCTGCAGAAATGTCGACACACTTCAGCATCAAGCATTGGTCAAGAGTCGGATACGACAAAAGGAGAGGGTACTAGTAGGAATGTCAGCAGAGTCATCCAAATTAGGTGACAAGGGGACACCACCTAGATCTCCCCAAGACCCACCACCAAATTCCGTAGCCCACTAGGCGGCAATATTTTTCAAAGACCACCCCACCTATACCTATGCCATTGGATCAGAGCTCGTGGATGCTTTTTACATGTTGATGCAAACATGATGCACAATAGCCTCAACTCGGTAGTATCAATTCGTCGTTGACCGTACTGAGGCCCGGTAGCGTTCGAGAGTTCGTGAGTCCTCGGCTTTGAGTCCCCGTAGTTTACAGGGATAGATCGTAGAGAGGACCCCTTAACTTGGCGGACCAGCCGCAAAGGATATTCGTGGTCATGCGCTCCCTGGCCCATAGAATCGTCGAGCTAGCAAGATTTAGATTGCTAGATGTAGCGGCTTTGTGGTAAGAGTTGGAAGAGATCCCGAGGGAGAGACGTAACTCTACCTACATGGCCTATCTTTTCTGAGGCTTTCATAGATCATTATTTTCCTTGGAGAGGTTCAGCAGCGTAGTAGAGCAGTTTTTGCATCTAGAGCAGGCTTTTACGAAAGTGTTAGAGGTCATGCGCTCTGACTCCCAGCCGCTTATGCACCTCGTTTGTTGACACCATGCCACGCCCAAGGTGCACTACACTTATTATGGGGTTTTGCGCTCGAATATATAGAATATTGCACATGTACCACTCTACAAGAGGATATGGACATTTAACGGACCTGAAGTTTTCTCAACAATAGAAGAGCTCAAACAATGCCAAGATAAGCATGGAAAGGTCAGTTCTGGGAGTGGGGCCGTTAGAAGGCTAGACCCGCAGATTTCCAGGTAGATTTTTAGGGCGCCTGTGCCTCTGTGCAAGCTACCCAAGCCCCCATTTCAGCAAACAGCTAGGTAGCGTATTAGGATCGTCGGAGGCAAAGAGGCCCCCCGACGAAAGTTCACGAACGCCTAGCTCGCAGTAGCAAAGGGGGTAATACCAGATAGGGTTAGAAATACCTGGCTGCAGTACTTATCATACACAACATCTAGGGAGGCAGATATGGATCCACCGCCTATTATAATTCAAGTGCAAGAGGCACATGATGAGACTGCCTCGAATAGATGTGGCGGTTAGGGAATAGCGCACACAGATCGCCGCCAGCTCAGATGCCCCAAAGACCTTAGCAGCGCGGGCCTCGCTCCACTAAAGCAAAGGCCGAGGTATAGCTATGAGCATATCCGGTTCAAGCAGCAATCAGATCGCACATATGCATTACCAGGCGACATGAGTTAGATCTATTGCCGTATGTTGTGATAGGTATATTAGATGTTTGTTCTCGCTCGCTTATGCTTTCATGATCCGGCTCCACATTGCCGTATGTTACTCCGTTAGTAGCACGAAGTTTGATATAGCACCAGAATTTCTTCAGCGACCTTTTCGGTATTACTCCTGTTGGTGACTTTATTGCTAAAAGAATTTACCACAGATTGTATAGTAGAGGTTGTGGGTCTTCCGACCTCAGATCTTGTAGAATTAGGAAATGATTGATTTGATGTGAGACATGGGTAATGGACTAGTTGGTTCTATGTTATGCTACTATAGAATGTTGGACCAACATTGTTTGATTTCACTTCTTTCGGGGAGAGGTAGTGAGAGAGTTGAGAGGTAATATAGCTACGCCGAAAGGCCGCTATATCCTATCTTTGGGCGAAAAATTTAATAGCAAAGGGTATCTACTATTATTGTCGAGTTCAGATGTGCAAGGTAATCCTCGACTCTCCGCCTATTGTTAATGAGTTCCCGGATGTGTTTCCTGCATAAACTTCCGATATTCCCTAGAGCGGAAATAGATTTCTCTTATAGATTTCTACTTGATAGTCAGCCTATATCCATACCCCCATATCGAATGGCCCCTACTGAATTAAAAGAATTAAAAGAATAGTTAAAAGACTTTTTAGATAAGGGTTTCATCGTAATTCCGCACGTCACTCATGGGGTGTATTAGTCCTATTTTTGAGAAAGAAGAATGGGTCTCTACGCATGTGCATAGATTACCGGAATGGAATAAAGTTACTGTTATAGTCAATATCCCTTCCAAGAATAGATGATTTTTTGATCACCCAAGGAGAAATACTTCTCAAAATTGATTTGAGATCCGGATACCAATTGTGTTCGAGTTTGGGAGAAAGATATCCCAAGATAGCTCGTGACCAGGTTTGGCCATTTTGAGTTCTTAGTTATGTCCTTCTCGTGCTGACAAATGCGCCGCAGTGTTCATGGACCTAATGAATAGTATCTTCAGCCGTATTTGGATATGTTTGTAATAGTGTTTATTGATGATATTCTAGTCTACTCGCTTTAGAAGCTGAACATAAAGATCTTTGCAGCAATTCTTCGATCCCCATACCTCAATTATATGCAAAGTTTTCTAAATGTGAGTTTTGGTTGAATTGTGTAGCATTCTTGGGCCACATTGTATTAGAGGCTGGTATTCAAGTCAATTTGCGTAAATGGAGGCAAGTGAAAAACATGCTTTGTACCTATCACCCCATTAGAGGTTCGTAGTTTCTCGGGGTTAGCCGCATACATGTATAAGTTCGTGAGGGGTTTTCTACCATGTTAGCACTCTTGACTAAATTGACTCAAAAAGCAATGCAAATTTTAGTGGACCGAAGCCTCCGTGAGCCGAGTTTCCATGAACTCGAAAAAAGATTGACATCAACACCAAAGGTTAGCTTTAATGTAATGAACGTAGGTTAGCGCAGCTGTATTGTGACAGTCAGCGTCGGTTAGGTTGTGTTTTAATGCAACATTGGAAGGTAATAGTGTATGCTTCGAGGCAATTGAGAAAATATGAAAAGAACTATCCCACCCACGACCCGGAGTTAGCCGTAGTGGTTCACAACTTAATGATATGGAGGCATTACTTATAAGGGTGCATGTGCATATTTTTACTGACCATAAAAGTCTTCGCATATTTTCACACGTAAAGAGTTGAATTTTCGACAACTCCGTTGGTTAGAATTGTCAAAATATTATGATGTGAACATTTTGTATCACCTAGGGAAGATAATATTGTGGAGGATGCTCTTCGCGTCGATTTATAGGTAGTTTGGCATATTCGAGGCCGAATGTGGGAAATGTCTCGAGAATTAGTCTCCTGATAAATGTACTTAGCAAGTAAGGTAGTTGAAACAGAGGATACGGAACCATAATTCAGAATACCAGCATCATCCCTAGTTGTAGAAGTAAAAGAGTGGCAAGATGAACATCCTCATTTAGCACAAATTAGAGATAAGGCAGGGGAGAAATACCACTTTGAGGTATCTAAGGATGGGGTTTTGAGATGGGGCCGCCCAGATTCTACATGTGGCGTACCCTCCACAGACTATGGCAGAGGTGCTTTATTCTCATTATTCTTTAACCTAGGTCTGACAAAGATGTATCGAAATAAAAGAGATTTACTGTGGCCGGGGATGAAGAAGGAGGTAGTAGAATTTGTAGCACAATGTCCTAACTCCAGCAACAAGTAAAGGCGGAACATCAAAACCCGTGGATTGGACAGGAAATAGCACTGCCTTGTGGAAATGGGAGGCAATCAATATGGATTTCGTGACAGATGCCCCCTGTACCAGCGCAAAATTGATTCTATCTTGGTGATTGTTGACAGATTGACAAAGTCAACTCATTTTTTGCCAAAGACCACTTTTCAGTCGAGGAATATGCCGAGTTATACATTAGAGAAATAGTTAGACTACATGGTGTCCCAGTTGTCTATCATTTCTCGAGCGTAGAGCACAATTTACAAACTAGATTCTAGCAATCATTTCGTAAAGGTTTGGGGACACAAGTCAACTTGAGTAAAGAATTCTACCCTCAGGTAGATGGGCAGGCTGGGAACGCATACACCCGTGACGCTCAAGGATATGCTACTGGCATGCGTGCTAGTCTTCTAGGGGTAGCCGAAATGAACATTTACCCCTTATTGAGTTTTTCTTATAATAATAGTTATCATTCACGATTCAAGCGGCACCGCATTGAGGCTTAATATAGCTGGAAGTGCAGATCCCAAGTTGTTGTTTCGAGGTAGGTGAATCGAATAACTAGACTTACATGATCCAATTAATCAAAGGAAAAAGCAACGCTTATCGTAGAATGCTTGTTGACAACCCAAAGTCATCAAAAGTCCTACTCGATATTCATAGAGACTTAGAGTTCGTTGCTGGTGGACTGGGTATTCCTTAAGGTATCGCCGATAAAAGGCGTAATCGATTTGGCAAGAGAAAGGCAAATTTAACCCAAGGTTTACCTGGCCGTGACGGACCCTCCTGAGAACAGGCCAGTGGCATACAAGCAGATTTCACCTCGCAGTTAGAGTCTCGTTCACCCAAAAGATTTCACGTGTCGTATGTTACTGGTGTATAGGGATCCGTTCCATGTTGTGCCGCTGAGGATGTCCAGATACTAAGGAGTTAGCCTATGAAGAGATTCCAAAGGGCTATATTAGATCAATAGGTTTGCAAAGTTGAGAACCAAAGATGTCACTTCGTTAAAAATATTGTAGGAAATAAAAATAAAGAAGAAATAACCCGGGAAGCCGAGAACTTACATGAGATCCGCATATCCTCGCTTTTCCGTAGATTAGACCCGATTATGTAGTTAACTAAAATCATTGATTCAATCGTTGTTCTATGATTCATGTTACTTAGACTGTTACACCTTCACAAGTTTCTAATGTTTAGACCCCACTCGTACGTTGGTTGAGGGTTTTGTGTGCAATATATATGAGGAAAGGGCTAGGGAAAAGGTCTGATGAGCACGGGGTCGAGACCGCGTGGGAGGATCAGCTAGCCGCCCAAAGGGGCAGTGTGGCATGGACCTTACCCTCCGCAATGGCCCGTCGCACGCTCGTAAATTGACGCGACAGGGTCCGTGTCACGGACTCCCGTCCACCGCCTCAAGTATAAATATGAGCCAGAATTCAAATTAACTTCTTATATCGAAGCATAAGGTTGCAGGGAGCATTACTATGGAGTTAGTTTTTTTGAAATTCGCCCGGCAAATCGTAACCCCGCCGAGCTAAAGTTGTTGGAATTACTCCAAACTAGTGAGCATATGACCATAGGATTAAAGCAAGCATTTCTTCCTTCTACCCTTCGAGAAATTACGAAGTTTTCAACCGTGTTTCTTTAAGTTGAAATATAGCTATTATTTATATATAAAGTAATTGTTTTTTATTAAATTTAGCACTGAAACTAGTAATTTTCCCCAGCAATACTTGCTATTTTAGTTGAGACGAACAAATTTCTGAATACCTAACCGAAACTCACTAATCAAGAATCTGGCAAACGAGGAATGTTAAGGTAGTTTCTTTTGGCAAGTTAATTTTTTAGCATGATAGCTCGCCTTGAATCCCAAGAAGAATGCCTCTCGTAACTGTGTCTATTATGATTAGTTGTTGTTATTAGCTAAGATCAATATTCCGTATTAGTTGGAATGGATTATGCTCGTATAGCCATGATCACACCCTGGGTTATTAGCCGTGTCGACGCCCGCTAGGGGCGAGAAGATACTCTTACTGAGCGTATGCCGGTCCGCTGGGATCAAGATGAGGTACTGTGTCTCATATGTCTTGGTTGGCTTTATACACTCGCCGAGCCTGTGCCCCTGCTGGGTGCAGTATCGTGAGTCCACTTACCCGACACAACTATAGTCGGGGGTCGGCGGGGTTTCATTTGGTGCACTCCAAGGGGCTTGGGGGAGAGAACAACCTGCTGACCCATGCAACATTGATAGGGTATATAGACCTAAGTGTACTCACGAGGGCTATGAGGTTCAGGATGGGTTGTTTTGTGCTAGTTGTACCTTCCGCCTTATGGGCTGTGCAATGTTTTTATTTGTTTAGTTATTTATACATTAGATAGTAAGGAGTTCTATTACTCTAGTATGATCTCTATCCCTACATTCCCAGCTTATGCTCGGCCACATCTCTTTAATTCAGCTATTTACAAGCACGCCTTACATATTCAACATATCGTACCGACGCCTTCGGGGCGCTCGGCATTACTTTCCCGTGTGTACGAATAGACGCAGGAGTAGGTCCTCGTAGTTTTCTAAATTAGAATTACTAGAGCAGTTAGCTCCTTTCTTCCTGGAGCTTGTAGATAGAATATTTACTTCTTTTTACTGCATACCATGGGTAGGCTGGGGCCCTTTCACCATCATATTACTCCTAGAGGTTGTAGATTTTTTTTATTTCCTTGTTAAATGTTATTGGCCGTATGGGCCCAATATGTTTTATTTACGTGTTGGCCATGTGGCGCCTTGCTTAGCCGACATTAGTGGCCTTTGTCGGCCATAGTTTAGCGTAGCTCCAATTTACTTACGCTCATAACTAGACATCATGGAGGTCTTGTCTACCATATAAGACTCCCTGCTCTTTCCTGCTTCTCGGTTAGCTGCTTTTTATCTTATAGGTGGCTATAAGGCCTTGTCGCCAGAGGTTGCCTTTAAAACTGAGATATAGCCCGTTGCTCTTCTTTGATTTGAGGAGTAGGCCTGTACCAGGAGTGCAATGTGCCTAGTTGAGCCGCTCAAATCCTAGTAGGGAACCAAAGCCATGCCTCCTAAGTTAAAGCATTAAACTTGGTATCGAGTAGGTCATATCCCATGGAGTCTTCAAGCCGTGCTAAGTAGAGTCTTGTCTATGGATGTGCCAGCACAACATTCTATAGGCAGAGGCTACGAGGCATGATAGGATGGTTACTCTTTCTTCTTATCCAATCGTGCTATAGAGTTGTACAGTATATGGTTGAGTCCCTAAGCTTACCATATTCTTTTATCTACATTGAAATGACCGACTCGTGACACATCACGACTGGTAGGAGATTGGATGTTGGCAAGAGGGAAGGCACTAGCGTAGCCTATTCGTAGTCATCCCGATCTCGAGGCCACAAGGAGACTTCATCTCTGGGTCTCCCCAGCTCTCTCCACCACATCGAGCCGCTGAGAGGCAAATGCAGACTACATCTCTCCAACAGCTTTTATACCGGTACAATCATATCAGAGGTTAGGAGTGTTGTTGTTATGTTAGTCGTATGGCGGCTGCGCAAAATCATCTAGTGGCACCTGTGGTCGCAGAGTCCTTAGGAGGAACTAGAGTTCGAGGGTCCGAGTGTTTTCTCGCACCGGGTCCCCCCGCAGCTTCACCAGATGGACGGCGGAGGACTCTGTAGGGATTTCTTGGATCGACATAGTGATTTTCGTGTGGTGATGCATGCTACACCCGCAGTAGCTTCAGCTGAGTTAGCGGTATTCCGCTACGGACATCGCAGCATCGTGGTACGAGAGTTGGAAAGGTCCCGAGGGAGAGATGTTTCCTCTCTACTTGGCCCAAACTCTTCTAGAGGCTTTCCGGGGCCACTGCACCCTGGGTATGGGAGATCTCGATTGGCTCGGGTCGATTAGTTTCTACATTTAGAGCAGGGGTCGAATGAGTGTTCTGCAGTATGCGATGAGGTTCGACTCCTGGCTCGTTATGCACCGCCTTTTGTAGATACCATGCCGACTAGGGTGCATCGATTTTATTATGGGGATTTAATCCGTATCATGTGGAGACTCGTACGTGGACACTCGTGAGAGGACATCGATATTGCCCGCATTCCGTGTTTTGCTCAAAACATTGAAGGATCGACAACGGCAACAGAGATATGAGGGTAAATCGTGAGGTCGCCGCTGCCTAGACCTAGTGACATGCAAAGCAAATCCTGTGTGGACCCAGCCACGATTTTTAGATAGACACCTGCATCTCCCCACCCTAAACAACAGTAGGGGAGTGAATCTCGGTCGTCGGGGCAGCCGCACTTCGTGGAGTTCACGACGCGGTGTTCGCAACAGATAGGAGTGAGTGCAGTAAACCATCATGCCACTTTGTTCGTTAGGTCGACGCCACTCCCCGGGGCACGCAGTATGGTTCCATAGCCCTATACCTTGGACAGAGGGTCATCGATGAGGATTGTCCAGCCAGTGGATCGTAGTGATCGGGACCGACAGGATAGATCTTCAATAGGGTCACGTGCCCTAGCATCTCTAAAGTGGCATAGGCCCTTAACCTGCACTACGTAGGCCGATGAGATGCCTAAGATCTCCAAAAATAGGAAATCGACTTTGCGTAAGTTTAATGTTGGGACTCGCCTACTCGTACGTTAAGGGTTTAGAGGTGTAATGCGTACGAGAAAGGGCCCAGGGAAAGGTCGGATGAGCCCGACAGATTCATGCGGAGGAGAGAGTGGCTGCCGCCTAAAGGGCGCCTTGGCAATTAATTCCATGCCCTCCATGATTGGCTCCCAGTGGCACGCCCATAAATTGACTCGACAGGGTCCATTCCATGGACCCCTCTGTCCACCGCCTTCAAGTATATACAAGCCCTTTATTTTAAGTTATATTTCCAAATACATACGGCCGTACTCTGAGAAAACCACACAAAAACAAGTAAAATTCATCCGTTTACGTTGCTAAATGCCGCCCGAATTCAAATTAACTTCTCGGTATCGAAGTATAAGGCCGCAGGGAGCATTACTACGGAGTTAGTTTCTCAGAAATTCACCCGGCGAATTGTAACCCCTGCCGAGCTAAAGTTGTTGGAATTACTCCAAACTAGTGTCAACACGACTATTATGATTAAAGTAAGCATTTCTTCCCTTTCCGACATTCGAGAAATTACAAGTTTTCAACCGTGTTCGTTAAGTTGAAATATAGTTAATATTTATCATATAAAGTTATCATTTTTATTAGATTTAGTACGAAAACTAGTCACTTTCCCCGCAATACGATTGCAAATATGAGAAGAATAGCTGAATACGAATGTAAACTCTGCCACTAATCAAGAATCTAGAACGAGGTATGTTAAGGCAGCTTCTTTTCATGTTAGCTTCTTTAACATGATAGTTCGCTTGAGTCCTTAAAGAAGAATGTAAGTACGTCTATTATGATTAGTTGATGTTATTAGTCGAGATTAGTATTCCTTATTAGTTGGGATGTATTATGCATGTATAGCCTTCACGACCGACCCAGGTTATTAGGCCGCTCGACGCCCCAGGGGCGAAGATGACGCCAGTTTACGAGCGTGTATGCCATCCGCTAGGGATGAAGATGAGGTCCCACTCATATGCCGTTGTTGGCTTTATACACCCCCGTCTAGCTCCGGTGCTTGGGGTGCATATCAGAGTCCACTGGACTCAGACAAAACTGGGCGCCGTGATCGAGCGGGCTCGGGCCAGGCACTGTGAGCCAGAGAACAAAGCCTATAGCTATTAGTTTACCCAGTGCAACCTTTGATAGGGTATAGACTTAAGTATGGCTCACCAGTGGCTTATGGGGGCCCTAGGTGGGATATACTCAGGCTTCTGTTGTACCTTTGGCTTATAGGGGCCAGTAAGATTTTTGTTTGCTTTAGTTATTTATAAATTAGATAGAAAGGAGTTCTATTACTCAGGTATGATCTCTATCACTTCATTTATTTAATTCAGCTATTTAGTCCTCGATTTCATACTCGCATATTGTACCGACGCCTGGGCGCGCATTGCTTTCTGCTCGCTCGTATGGATAAACGAGGCGTAGGTCCCTCGTAGCTTTCACACTAGCATCATCAGAGTGAAGCAGCTCCTTTCTTCCTGAGCTTGTAGATAGAATACTTTCTTCTTTTATTGTACGCTTCATGGGTAGGCTGAGGCCCCTGTCACGACTGTCATATTACTCCTAGAGGCTTACAAATTGTTTCTATTTCCCGTGGTTAAATGTTATTAGCCGTGTGGCCCGTATGTGTTTTAGTTTATGCTAATGTGTGGGGCCTTTCTAAATGACAGTGTCCCTTGACAGCCATAGTTTAGAGTAGCTCGATTTACTTACAGTCATAACTAGACATCGTGGTGGTCTTGCTCCGCCCGCATAGGATTCCCTATTCTTCCTCGTTTTTGTTGGGGCCGTTTGCTTGGCTGTGTGGCTAAGGGCGCCTTTCGGCCGGAGGCTGCATTTACAAGCCGAGATATAGCCCGCTGTTTTCTTGATTTAGAGTAGGCCCGTACAAGGAGTGCAATGTGTGCCTAGTTGAGTAAGTTCAGATCCTAGTAGGGCACACTGTGTGCTCGCTCATGCCTCCTCTGCGCGGGGTGTGACATAGACTATTCGCCATCGCCATTTGTTGTGAAAGAGTTTATAGTATCATGTGATATATACCCTATTGGACTTTTCCGTTTCAAGATTTTCTGATAGTCCATGTTATAGGGACACTCGTCGAAATTTTTCCGTGATAATAGTTAAAAGAGTTAAACTCTTGTGAATTGTTGCCGATATTCGAGACGAATGTTCCTAAGGAAGGGGAGGGTGTTACACCGTAAAAGATAGTGTTTAGTAAGTGTAAGCGTGATTTGTGGCGAATGAAGAGAGCCTCGACGCGTGTAGGAAAAGTATCGGGAAGCAAGGCCTGAGAGAGACTCTGGCGACGCGCGCCCGTGAGTGCACTCAGCCACGTAGCCACCGCCCCGGTGGCGCTTTTGAGAGGTGTGGGGCGTTAGGATCAGAACTTTGAGAGGGATGAGGCGGCTGAGCCCTATGGCGCTGCCAGAAGCGCTTCCTGCCGCGTTCTGCATTGGGTGCATATATAGCCCTCCCCTTCAATCCTCAATTCATTTTCCCATCTTTAATTTCGGCTAGGAGTATAGTTCAAAGAAATTAATCATTTTTTATCCAATTATGCTACGAAACGCCATCCAAATTCAAATTATCTTCAGGTATTGAGTTCTAATCCCACAGTACTAATGAGTTAGTTTTGCGAAATTCGCCCGTAAAATCATAGCCCCACGTAACAAAGTTGTCATAACCGCTCCAAACTAATTTCAATATGATCGAGGCTCAAGTAAGCATTTCTCCCTGTTCTCGAACTCTCGGAAATTATACATTTCCAGCCGTATTTCTGTCACGCCCATAACCGGGAGGGCGCGACCGCTCCCCATACCCGACCGATTGAAAAGTCAAGCATTCGACATCTTTAACCGTAACACTTGGCCGCCAAGCGAGACCCGTCACAATCAACTAGAGCACAAACTGACCATAATGTCTCAACAATACAAAGGTAAACAATCGAAAAGCAAACAAATGGCAATTAGTGTGCTAAACCAGAAACAATAAGCCGACGAGGCCACAAACTCACAACACCGTACTCACTAGGTCCACAAAGCCTCTAAAGAGTAAACGATTACGGCCTAACCGGGCTCCGACTCACCATAACCACTATCTCAAAACTAAGGCATAAATAACTACTGCCCAGATCCGTGGTGAAGAAAAGGAGAATACAAACTATCCGTTGATCTCACGAATCAAGCATTCAAATGGCCATCCGAATTCTCTACCTCGCACTCGCGTACGAACGCGGTGTCCCCAAGCAAGGGGACGTCAAGACAATGAAATGTACTAGTATGTAAGGCTGAAACCGTAACCATGAGATAACACCGTAATAACTAACTTAGCACATAAACTTATAAAGGATAAATATAACCCGCCGGAACTCGCAACCCGTAATTGGATATCAACTTACTATAACATAACTAAAACTAAGATAACTCCAACTGTAGAATATGAATGGTAACAACCCGAATCCTAGAAACCGAAACCTGATAATAACTCTATAATAAGATGAAAATATAATTAAGTAATGCACAAGAAAGAAAACTATAACTCGCAATGCCACCACCAACCAACCGTAATCCATATATAAAATTCATCCAAAGGGTGTACCTGGGCCACTAGGTAAAATAAAAGTGATTCCTGTGTACTTTCACACCGGGTAAAATAAAAAGAGATCTCAAACATGTTCCATATTAAAATAAAATATCTCCATTGGCAGGCAAATACCGGGTAAAAACATATTCAACCGGTGCAATACCGGGGTAAAATAAAAACATCTCCAGCCGGTGCAATACCGGGGTAAAATAAAACATCTCCAGCTTGTGCAATACCGTGGTAAAATAAAAACATTCCCAATTTATGCAATACTAGGGTATAATAAAAATATCTCCAACCTACACGGGTAAAATAAAAATATTCTCAATCCTAATCATTAATGGAGCCGATAAAGCTTATTCCGAGTCACTTTTAACACATGAAGCATTGAAATGACAAATGCTTAATTTTTTTGGTCATAATCGGTCTCTTTCGTAACAAATAGATACGAGTGACACATATACCATTTAAAATTAGAAAATATGCACATATATCACGTAAAGCTGTCAAATTGTATACAAACATGTCAACTCAGCGACTCGTCGGACCTTCAGGAGGTTTAGCCAACATAAGAATTTTAGAAGACATACAAGCAATGTCCTATAGATAGTCTTACCAATTTAACGTATCGCTTGAGTAGAAGCACATACATTCCCATTTCTATACAATCCTTTGACATTTGGGAACTACATATATATCGCCCACAGATTCTCTTTACATGTATCAACAACTATGCTAGGAATTTCATTGCCAAACCTTATCACGCTGATGAGCACATGCGCTTGTTCGGTACTTTTGAGAACTACACGCAAGTGCACGTGGGTCGAACAAGTAGTAAAACAGCTCAAGTAAGCCAAGTATCGATCCCACAAGGATTGGACCAAGGTAATAATCGAATCAAGTGTCAATGAACTTTAACTCTAAAAATGCAGACAATGTAGCTTAAAGAAGAAATTTTGGGAGTTGGTTTCCTAATTTATACTAATCTAAAAACAAATGTACAATTTGAGTCTCGACCATAGTAATGAGCATGCCGAGGCTAAAACGAACATGCAGGGAAGTAATTTATCAATATTAAGGTTAATCTTCCTTCGGTTGCTAGTCAAGAATTATTGCCTATGATTAAAAATTTTCATTTAACTCCAACTTAAGAATCAGAACCTTCCACCTACATTTCGTGATAAAAGAAATTCATGTTCTAGCCATACAAAAATCGATTCCGTAATTAACTAATACTACTTTCCATATATTAGCTTCTATTCAAGGTAAATCAATTTCTCAATTTTCCCAAACTAAGAAGAGATCATATCTCTACCACTCCACAACTTTCCAAATTTCTTTCTCTTTCGAGATGAAACCGGACTTTTTAGATATACATTAACATTGGCCACACACTAATGCAGTAAGAACAAGAATTGATAGAACAACCATGGAAGAAAAGATGAAAAACCAAAATGATCAATAATTACATTCCACTACAATTGTTCTTAACCTCAGCAAAAAGTGAATTTAGCCACTCATTTGTGGATTAAACATCATCAAATGAGTGTAAATCATACAAACAATTGAAATAAAGGAGAAAGACAGATAGAGAAGAAACTTGTGATTTTCTGGCCCTCAACTCGCCGTAACCCACGTCCTGCTCTCAACCTAAGTCGAATACCAAAATCAACCTAAGCGTGCTATTTATACTAGTGGAAATTTTCCCGAATAACAAGCAACGTGTCAGAGAGTGCAATGCGAGTACCGCTCCGTGACACGGCACAAACGCTACCCTTACTGGAATCCGATCCCCTGTGGCTATGCCCAACGGCCACGTACGTGCAACGCGGCTTGGCCAATGTGCCACGCCTCCACCGCGAATCTTCACGGGGAATTTCATGTCTTTGTAATTATGTCCAACATGCCATGAGGCAACGCGGACCTCCCCTTGAACTTGGCCAATTTTAATCATCCTGTGGCGTAATGCTCTCGCCAAGGTACAACGTGACACGGCCTCCATCGCGCGGGAGCCCCCTTAATTTGCCGTATTTCTTGACTTTTCCAACGTCGCTCCTCGAGTCCATTCCGATCTTTCCCAACATGCATCTTAGCTTCCTAAAATTACATTTTTTCCTTCAAAACAACACTAATCATGTTGGTTAGTATAAATTCACATTTTAACTACAAATTAAGAAGGAGAATGCACAAATATCGATGGATAAACAAGAGACTTACAATGAAGTTATTTGAGTATCACTGGGCATATAATTCTGCCCAAGATCACTTACCCCACACTTAAAACCCTGTTCGGCCCGAACAATAATTCACATCCTTATGAAATTTGACACCCACGCATAGCGCCTATTTCATAATTCAAGCTACGGTTATACCGATTATTTAATATAGCAAATCATCAAGAAAACATGCGTAGTCTCATCAATACAATGACATTCAACACATTAAGACCTCCTAGACTCAAGAATCGACTCTCGGAGCATCGGCAAACTCATGTAAATCAGCTGATCAAGATATCCGATTACCTAATACAATCTCTCATCAAGCATGTACCCCCTCACAACATAAGAGAATTTTTTTCAATCATATGATCTCAAAACATTACATGCAGGCATAAGAACACGATTTTGCTCTCTCCCAAAGAATTCACATGCATCATGTCATGAACCTTAGGCTTGCCTCTAGTGTATTACTCCACTAATATAAGGACGCGTGATGTAAGATTACGTAGACTTAATGGGTTTAAGTTAAGGAACTAGTAAATACTCGGGCTAACCAATAATAGCAACTAGCATCCTTAAGCGCTTTTCAATACATCCCACCAACATTATGGGCATTGTTTCTTCCTTCATCCTCCCATTCTTGAAGTCTTTCTTTATTTTTGTCCCCATTTATTTAAGCACACTCGACTTAATAACAAAGACTAGTTATACATCTTCATTTTATTTAAATCCAAGAAAGGCACCTTTGACCTTTTCATTTTCACCACTTCCGTTTTTCTTTCTCTTTTTTCACAAGTCTCACTTGACACCGTGGGAAAATTATTTTTCTTGAGCGCTTAAGAGTTTTGGATCAAATTCACGAATAATGAAAAGAAGGGGTTAAGGTCGGTTTTTACCTTATCGACGAAAGAAAAAAATAGTCTAAAGGCTCAATGGGCTAACTAGGATGTACATTCAAGGTAGGTAAGGATAATGAAAAAACTTTTCTAAATCAAAAAACGCCACATCCTTTCCTACACTACATCCTTCATTTCATTTCGTACACACACCGTAGAAGTTCTAGACACTTCACAATGGCATGGAATAATCGAAACCTCACCACACACTCTTTGCACATTTCCTTGGCCTTTTCCACGCCGCTTCCGAGTCCATTCCCGATTACTCCCAAAATGCATCTTAGCTTAAAATTACATTTTTTCCTTCAAAACAACACTAATCATGTTGGTTAGTGTAAATTCACATTTTAACTACAAATTACATGAGATGCACAAATATCAATGGATAAACAAGACGAAATGAAGCATTTGAGTATCACTTGGGCATATAATTCTGCCCAAGATCACAATTCAAAATTCATTTGCTTTATTTGCAGGAAAACATGGGACTTATAACTTGAAGCTTGTAGTTATCGGGCTAACGCTTTTTAACATATACGTAGAGCCGAGAGCTGAATTACGTACATACAACGCATGTAGACTTCTCGTTCAACGTATAACCGTATTTAGTTAGTTGAGTGACCTCCAGGTGACTTCCCTAGGATTAGAAGTTCTAAGCTTAACCGATCATTATCATAGCTCGCACTTATACTTACTTAGACATTAGAACATTGGTACCGGGAGAATTCTCCTTCGAATTTAGAAATTACACTCAATAGCTCAACAAGCAAGCAACATAAAGATGCATGACTTGAATATAACTGAAAGAATTCAACTCGTATGTTATAACATGAAAATCGTACACTATTAAGACTTCTTAACAAAAGACATATAAACACTCCTGAGTTCTTAGACTTGTATACAAATATCAGATACTTGACCGAGACATACATACTAAATATGATCTATCCAAAACTTCTTAGATCAGCCTAGCACATTTCAACATAAATTAGGGACGTAAAGACATAACCTAAGGCTCAGAATTGAGCCATAACTTGGGAACTGGTGAGTAACTCTCAAGTGATGCCTTCCTTATAGGTAATAAAGATATAGTCATAATTTGGGTTATGGCCGATTAACTTACATAACTTTTGCAATTATCTTAGGAGCTTAATAAAGCCTACATTATCATAAGTGAATTTTGAAGATCCTAGGATTACCCTTTTAAGACATGGTAGAAAATTTTAACACTTAGAATAGATAACATAACATAATCCTTTAGGGGTATAGCTGGGAGCTTCTCAACTTAAGTTACTTTTTGCAGTATGTTCAACTCTTAATTATTTCAGAAGGTTAACACTTAGTGGTTATTCATCAACGTAACAATAATACACCGAACATAAACAACTTAATTTATAAATTCTTTTCTAAACGTCTTTAGTACAGGGTTAATCTTCCTAGTTGTTTCCTACCTCCTTCACAACTAACCTCAGATTCTAATTTAACAATATTTAGCCTCTACTTTCCTTATTCATCTTAACTTCTTTGCCAAAATTATTCACTCCACTCAAGTCTTTACCTCGTGTGTCACTATTCCATCAATTCTTATATACACTTACCTCTTGCATAATTGACATAATACGCTTTCCTCTTAACATGTATCGATTTAGCTTATTCTCTACGTGCCGCTGCTTAGCTTTTAAAGAGGAAAACATAAATCTACTTTTTATCTTAAGCACTTTACAAGATAAACATATAGGAGGGGATTATCAATATTATTAAAATGTCATTTCAATAAGCTCGCTTACCCTCAATCGGCTTAACGTCATCTTCTTAGCTTAAGTTCAATTACGTGTCGTCGACTTAGCATTTCATACCAATTTTACATAGTAACCAGATCTAACATATATTCAACATCACATATACAAGATACTGAAAATGGACCAAATTTCACTATGTCTACGTTAGGGACTTCAGACTCTATTTAGAACTCCCAAGCAACAATTGTATAAAAATTACGCCTTTCCCTTCACATTTGTTCGTCTAAACCATTCTTAACAATTCAAACATTATGCCAAGTAGCCCAACCCTCTTTGGAAAGTATCATACATTCCTAAACATGATTTTAAGAACATGGGAATACCGATCTTTCAATAACTTAGTTTCGTGCTTGAAAACAAGGAAGGGGACGCCTTACATACCTTGAACCGACTTAATTGCCGAAAATGTTCCTTTCAAGCTTACTTCCTTAAGGATCCTTCAAGTCCAATTTACAAACCCAACAAGCGTGAAATTTCACTTCACCAAAGTTCTAGAAAATTCGGGCAGCAACATGCCACAAAACACACAAAGAAACACCAACACAATACAACAACATTCTCCAAGTTATAATTTTCTTAGAGATGTTATTAGCTAAAGTAGGAGTAAACTCCTACTATTTCCTCTGCCTAGAATCATCTAAAACGCAGAAATACCACAATCAACCACAAGACAACAACAAGTCATGACATCCTTCCAAGCGTTCTCTTTAAATGCCCAAAAGAGACAATGCTGAAGTTTCTTACCCGATATCTTTTCACCATGTGATGTAGCTTTTGAATGCTCAATTCTGAAAAAATCAATCAAACGGAGTAAAACAGCCAGCTCAATTTTACTTCATAGGCGAGATGGCAAGGGATTGGGAGGCGTCACAGGCGGCGCCCGTGCGACAGTCCCTCGCGCGCAGTAGGGCGTCACGCCGCTCGTTCGGCGCTCGCCCGGGTGCTTTCTCAAATTTATTGTTAGTCGTTCTCTTCAAACGAGCACAACTTATTACCCAAACCCGATTGACGAGTGATTTTTTCATTGTAAACAGGACTCAAATACCTTTCATTTTACATGTTATGGGACTTTTTGGATCATTATATGTTTGACGATATTACCATTTAAAGTTGACCCTTATTTACAAATCCTACATACTCTTCGCTTTTCCTCTTTGCACATGCTCTCCTCACCTATGGAAAACATACGACCCATAATTCTCTTAATATGACATATAACCATCAAAAATTTCGGGTGTAACATCCTTCCCTTAAAATCATTTGTCCTCGAATGAGGGTTATACCTCTAGAAGCAGCAACTTTAGCCATAACATCTTTAAATTTTCCTTGCCTTGTGTCATAAACATATATTTATTTTTTGTAAGCACGCCCTCTTTCTATTGTCATTTATCAAATCGTACACTCAACTCCATCTATTTGTCTCGACGTATGATAGACATGCTTTAGTACCATAAAACCCAGAATTTTTCTTAACCCTAAGCAAATTAATTAACTACCATGGGAGTTATGATTAATCCAATACCGCATTTCCATTCATACCATTAGAAAATATCACAGAAAAAAGCGAAAATCACAACTTAACCACCTAACATATAGAATAAGTGTCAAACCTGAAGTTGCTCTTTTAACTTTACTTTTAACTGAAGGTACAACAAGTGCTAAAGGATCAATAACTCTACATTCTCTAAATTTCTACCGAATATGAAACAACAAGAGGGGTTGAATCCCCCTCCCACACAATTCTTGAATGGAACTTGGAGGAACTAGTGATACGAGGAATAGGAAACTCGCTTGAGCCTCTAATCTATTTCTGACGATTAGAGGGCGATTAGGACCTTTCAAACATCGCTGCCAATAAATCTCGTAGCAATTTGCCTTACTCCAGAAAATTTTAAACATAAGCACGATATAGATTTAACACCCTCTTACATCTTTGCTCACGATCTATTAATGAAATAAAGTGAAACAACTCCTAAATGCCCGTAGCTTTCCTAATTGAGAGTATGGTACACAACATACCTATAAGCAAGACTCTACTAGACACGGCCTAGACTCCTAGGATATGACTTCGCCCTGATACCAACTCGTTCACGCCCATGAGTTGTGCAGGCACACTGTCAAGCACCTAATACCATCAGTCGCTATAAAGATGATCAATCGTAGTAACACTTAGGCCGCCTGTGCCACCGTCACAATCAATTGAGCACAAACTGACCCATAATGTCTCAACAATACAGTAAACAACCGAAAAGCAAACAAGGCAATTAGTGTGCTAAACCAGGCAATAAGCCGACGAGGCCACAAATTGAATAACACCGTACACACTAAGTCCACAAAGCCTCTAAAGAGTAACGATGATAATAACACTGGCCCACCACCTGCATAATCAATCTAAAACTCAAGCATAAATAACTACGCCTAGAGCCAGGAAGAAAGTAGCATACCAACCCATCTGTTGATCTCACGTACTGCTAGTCAAATGGCCATCCCGATTCTACCTCGCACTCGCGTACTCCAACACAGTCCCCAAGTAAGGACGTCGCACAATGAAATGTACTGCATGGGCGATGAAACTGTGAATCCATGAGATAACAACTCGTAATAACTAACTTAGCACATAAACATGTAAAGGATAAATATAACCTAGACCTCTTCAACCTGTAATAGATATCAACTTAAGCCATAACATAACTAAACTCAAGATAATCAATCATGAATAAGGAATGGTAACAACCTTAACTCGAAAACCAAACATGATAATAACTCTATAATAAGATGAAAATGCAATTAAGAAATGCACAAGAAAGAAACTATAACTCAGAATTCCAGCGACCAACCAACCGTAAATCCATATATAAAATTTGTCCAAATGGGTGTACCACACTCAAGGTAAAAAGTATCTCCAGCCGGTGTACCACACGAGGGTAAAATAAAAAATCTCCAAACCGACACATTCCATATCGGGCAAAATAAAAAATATCTCCAAATGTGTGCAATACCAAAGTTAAAATAAAAGCATCTCCACTGTGCAACATTTCCTGGGTAAAAGAAAAATATGTCCAGCTTGGCACAATGGGTAAAATAAAACATCTCCAACCGCAATACCGTAAATAAAAAAACATTCTCAATCATAATCGTTAATGGAGCCGATAAAGCTTATACGAGTCAATTTAACACATGTAGCATTGAAATGACAAATGCTTAATCTGTGGTCGTAATCGGTCTCTTTCGTAATATATAAATACAAGTGAGCACATATACTATGTAAAATAGAAAATGTACATATATCACATAAAGTCATTAAATTCATATACAAACATGTCAACTCAGCGACTCGTCGGACCTTCAGGAGGTTTAGACAACACAAGAATTTTAGAAGACTTACAAGCAATGTCCTATAGATAGTTTTACCAATTTAACGTATCCCTTGAGTAGAAGCACACATTCCCATTTCTATACAATCCTTTGAAATATGGGAACTACATATATATAGTACCTGTGGTGGTTCCTTTACATGTATCAACAACTATGCCTCGAATTTCATTGCAAAACTTATCACGTAGATGAGCACATGCAGCTTCAATTCATTTGCCTTATTTGCAGGAAAACATGGGACTTGGCAACTTGAAGCTTGGAGTTATCGTCATAACGTTGAACATATATGTAGAGCCGAGAGTTGGAATTACGTACATACAATGTATGAGACTTCGTCAACGTATAAACCTGCATTTAGTTACTGAGTGACTCCTAGTGACTTCCGGGATTAGAAGTTCTAAGCTAACCGATCATTATCATAGCCTCGCACTATACTTACTTAGACATTAGGAACATTGGTACTTGGGAGAATCTCCGCATTTAGAAATTCAACTACAGCTCAACAAGAGCTAAACATAAAGATGCATGAATTGAATATAATCAAAGAATTAAACTGTATGTTATAACATGAAAACCTTACACATTAAGACTTCTTATTGGGAAGACATATAAATACTTTAGTCCTTGGACTTGTATACAACATCAAGCATTTGACCGAGACATTAACATAATTTCAAATATGATCTCTCAAAACATCTTAGATCAGCTAGCACATTTCAACATAAATTAGGGACGTAAAGACATAACTTGGGCTCTTAGACTTGGATCTCTATAACTTGGGAACTCATGTATGCAACTCTCTAAGTGATGCTCTTACAAATAAGGATATATAGTCATAATTCGGTTGATGCTCGATTAACTTACATAACTTTGCAATTATCTACGGAGCTTAAGAAAGCTTACATAATCATATATGACTTAGAAGATCCTAGATTACCCTTTCCGCATGGTAGAAAATTTCAATACTTAGAATAGATAACTTAACATAATCCTTTAGGGTTATCGTAGAGCTTCTCAACTTAAGTTACTTTTTTACAAACGTTCAACTCTAATTATTTCTTTGAAGGTTAACACTTTAGTGTTATTCATCAATGTAACACACACTGAACATAAACAACTTAATTTATAACTCTTTTTCTAAACATCTTTGAGAACAGGTTAATCTTCCCTAGCCGTTGCTCACCTCGTTAACAATCGTAACCCGTATCGTCTAATTCTAACAATGTTTAGCTCTACTTTCCTTATTCATCTTAACTTCTTTGCAAAAAATTATTCACTCTACACTCAAGTCATTACCCTCGTGTTCACTATTCCATCAATTTTTATATACACTTACCTCTTTTCCTAATTGACAACTTAGCGACTCTTTCCTCAAGGTTAACATGTATCGATTTAGCTTATTTGCTACATGCCGCTTTCTTAGCTTTAAAGAGGAAAAACATAAAATCTACTTTTTATATTAATCACTTTAAAACATAAACATATAGGAGGGATTAACAATATTATTAAAACGTCATTTACATAAGCTCTTTTACCCTCAATCGACTTAGCGTCATCTTCTTAGCTTAAGTTCAATTATATGTCGTCGTATTAGCATTTCATACCAATTTCAATAAGTGACTAGATCTTAACAAATATTCAACATCACATATACAGTATACAGAAAAGGACCAGCTCACGGTGCCTACGCAGGACTTTAGATTCGGGATTCAGAACTCCGGCAACAATTAAAGGCATTCACGCTTCTTTCCTTCACGTTTGTTTGCTTCAACCATTCTTAACAATTCAAACTTTATGCCAAGTAGTTCCAACCCTTTGGAAAGGATCATACATTCCTCAATAGATTTAAGAACATAGTAATATTGATCCCTTTCAATAACTTAGTTTCGTGTTTGAAAACAAGGAAAGGGATTCTTCTTTACATACCTTGGAACGTCGACTCTAATTTTGCCGAAAATAATCCTTTCAAGCTTACTCCGTAAGGATCCTTCCAAGTCCAATTTACAAACCCAACAAGCAGCAACTTCACTTATCACCAAATTTCTGGAAAAATTGGGCAGCAACATGCCACAAAAACACACAAAGAAACACCAACACAAATAATACAACATTCTCCAAGTTATAACCTCATAAACTTAAAGAAATCAAAAAGGGAATTACTTACCCTTTCTCTAGAGATGTTATCAGCTTAAGTAGGAGTAAACTCCTACTGTTTCCTCCTCCTAGAATCATCTAAAAACGCAGCAATACCACAATCAACCATAAGACAACAAGAAGTCATGACTTCCTTCCAAGGTTCTTTTCGAAGCCCAAAAGAGACAAGAGTGAAGTCTCTTACGTGGGATATCTTTCACCATGTGATAGGTCGTTGAGTTCTATGAATTCCTGAAAAAATCAACTACAACGGAGTAAAAATGAGCTTAGCTCAATTTTACTAGAGGCGGTCCGGGCAGGCTCGGGGCGGCGCCCGTGCGACAGTCCCTCGCGCGGTGCGGGCGCGCCCGTCGCCCTCGCTCATTGCCTTGCGTGCGCTGGCGCACCAAGGCGCTTTCCCAGCCGATAGTGCTGTCTTCAAACGAGCATAAATTTTACCCGAACTCCGATTGATGAGCGAATTTTTTTCACCCTGTAAGATAGAGTCAAATACCTTTCATTTTACATGTTATGGGACTTCTGTATCATTATATGTTTGGAGATATTACCATTTAAAGTTGACCCTTATTTACAAACTTCACATACGCTTCGCTTTTCCCTTTGCACATGTTTCCCTCCTCATGTACGGACAACATACGACCCATAATTCCATTAATATGACATATAACCATCAAATAATCATCAAAAAAAATTCCGGGGTGTAACATCTCTTCAAGTTGAAGTGTAGTTATTATTATTAAAAGTTATCATTTTCACCGAATTTAGTGCTGAAACTAGTCTCGTTTTCCCAGTAATATGAATGCAATTGGAAAGGGCTATTTAATATGAATTGAAACTTGTCGGTTAATCAGAAATCAACAATCCAGGTATGTAAAGCTCTCCTTTCGGTAAGTTACATTCGTCGTAAAGTTAGTACAACTTGTGCATCTATAGTATTTTAGCATCAACCTATTGTTGTCACCTATTATGAATTGAGTTGAGACGATAGCGATAAACTAGTAACCCTCATCAGAGTTAACCCTAGCTAGATTGGTTCTGCTTTCGATGTAAGGTTGTTGAGTGTTGTTTCATAATGAGTTCTATTAAGCTGAGGCCGCGAGGGACATATTGAGTCCTATTAGTCCGAGGCCACGAGGGCCATATTGAGTTCTATTTAATGAGGCCGCGAGGGCCATTTGAGTTCCATTTACTGAGGCCGCGAGGGTCATACAGAGTTCTATTTATTGAGGCTGCGAGGGCCATTTGAGTTCCATTTATTGAGGCCACGGGGGCCATATAGAGTCCTATTTACTGAGGCCGCGAGGGAAATTTTAGTTACGTTTATTGAGGTCGCGAGGGCCATACAGAGTTCTATTTACTGAGGCCGCGAGGACCATTTGAGTTCCACTTATTGAGGCTGCGAGGGCCGTACAAAGTTCCATTTAATAAGGCCGAGAGGGCCGTATTGAGTTCCATCAGAAATGAGGCCGCTAGGGTCGTAATGAGTTTCACCAGATTAAGGTCGTGAGGGCCATCCTGAGTTACAATTTACACACCATCCTTAGTACTCAGGTAGTAGGAGTGGACTTTGTTTGTACTTACGGGGGATTATGGGGGCCCAGTTAGGATCTTTTGTGTTGTTTGTACCTTCCAGGATTATGGGGTCCCAGTTAGGTTCTCGTTTGCTTATATAGACTTGTTGTTTAGATAATTCATACAGTGAAGGTATTTAGGTTAAATCCTTACTCTCTTCCTTTAATTACTATAGTGTTACCAGATTTCAGTCAGTTATTATCTTTCTGCCTTACATATTTGGTACATGTTGTACGGACGCCCACCCTAGGCGTTGCATTACGTGCCTTTGGGTGCAGATGGACGCGGTTCGGGATGTTCCTAGCCTCTAGTTGAGGTTAGTAGTGTATTCAACTCCTTCCCTCCGGAGTTGAAAGTCAGTATAGGTTTGTACTTTTGATGTACAATTTATGGGTAGGTCGGGGCCCTGTCTCGACCATTATATCACTCCTAGAGGCTTGCAGACTGTTGTACATTCCCTGTGGTTAGTTGTTGTTGGCAGTGTGGGGTCCGTGTATGCTTTATTTCATGTGATTATCTGTATGGGGTCTTGTTTAGATGTTAGTTGGCGGCCTTGTCGGCCATAGTATAGTTTAGTGCCTGATTTACTTTTCAGTTATAAGTAGACAGCATGGTGGCCTTGTCGGCCCGCATAGGATCCCTACTATTGTGTTGTTGTGGTCAGCTGTCTTCTTTTATAGGTGTCCTTGTCGGCCGGAGGCTGTACTTATAGTCGAGATATAGCCCGTTCATTTCTTGAATTTAGTGTCAAACGTGCCCCTGTCCAGTCAGGTTAGTTCAGACTAGTATGGCTCCAGGTGCCAGTCATACCTCCCAAGGTGGGGCGTGACAATATCTTCTATGAAGACAATCACGAACATATCCAATTACTCCTTGAACACCTTGTTCATCAAATCTATAAAAGCTACAAGAGAATTTGTTTGTCCAAAATACATAACAATGAACTCATAGTGACCATACCGAGTCTTGAAGGCTGTGTTCGAAATGTCACTTTTCCTAACTCTGAGCTGATGATAACCGGATCTGAGGTTTATCTTTGAAGAGCACTTAGCACCCTGAAGTTGGTCAAACAATTCATCAATCCTAGGGAGAGGATACATATCCTTTATTGTAACCTTGTTCAACTGCCGATAATCAATGCACATCCTAAGGAAACCATCCTTTTTTCGAACTAAGAGAACTAGAGCACCCCATTGGGATTTACTAGGCCTGATGAAACCCTTATCTAGGAGATTTTTCAACTGTTTTTCAACCACTTTAGCTCGGCTAGGGCCATTCTATAAAGAGGAATGGATGTATGCTGCATATGAGGGAGAAAGTCAATAATAAAGTCAATCACCTACTGGGGAGGGACTCCTGGTAGATCATCTAGAAACACCTCCGGATACTCACATACAATAGGGACAAACTAAAGAACCAAGGTCTCAAATGTAGAATCATTGACTCAAAAGAAATGATTCACACAGCCCTCAGAGATCACCTTCTTGGCCTTGAGATAGGAAACAAAGTGACCTACAGGCATAGCTGAACTACCCTTCAACTCTAGGACTGCTTCACCTAGAAACAAAAATCTACCGTACGGGTTCTACAATTGACTAAAGAATAACATGCATGTAACTAATCCATACGAATTATAACATCAAAGTCGGTCATGTTTAACTCCACTAGGTCGGCTAAGGAGACTTTCTAAAGAATTGTGATAGGGTAATTTCTATAGACGCGTTGAGCTAAAATAGACTCACTGATAGGAGCAGAATTTGAGAAGGGTTCTGACAGGATTTTGGGATTGACTCTGAAACTAATAGCAACATAAAGAGTCACAAAAGATAAGGTAGCCCCTGGATCTAACAATGCATACACATTAAGATGGAATACTCATAACATACCAGTGACTATATTGAGAGAGACCTACTGCTCCTGACAAGAAAATAGTGCATAGAACCTGTTTTAGCGCTGACGACCACCTATACTGAAAGAGGTTCCCTACTAAGATGGGCAAGCTGCTGGAGTGGCTAAAGTGGTGGTTGGAGCACAACTTCTATTGTTGCCTTTCATAACCGAAGAATAATCCCTGTGCATATGCCTGGGCTTCCCACACCCGAAATAAAAATTTGAGCTAACCAAGCCCTCGCCAGGGTGCTTCCTGCTACATTTCTTACAAGCTGGATAGTGTGCTTTCCTTTCATGCTCCTCTTACCCCTAGAGCCTGACGCTCTGCCTCCTTAATCTCCTAAGAGTCTGGATGGAACACTGGCTAATGATGGAGATGGGGCGGACGACCTCTGGTGGAACGGAGGTCAATGTCCACCATCGGACCTCTACAGAAAGTGCCCACGACTCCCTATCCTAGCCCTCTTGGCCTCTCTCTACTTCTCCTTCATCGGTTATGCCTCTATCTGCTGGGCATATATGACCAACCGAGAGAAATCTATGTCAATGATGAACATGGAGGTCCTGCATTCCTTGACCAAGGAATTTGCCACTCCATTAACAAATTTTCTCACACGAGCCCTAATCTAAGCGACCACCTCTAGTGCATACTTGGATACCCAGGTAAACTCTAAAGCATACTCCTGGGCAGTCCTGTTGTTCTGCTTCAAGTTGATGAACTCCACCACATTTGCCTCCCCCAAGTCCCTAAGGAAGAACGTATCCAAGAGAGCAGGCAAAAACTTATCCCAACCAATGGGAACTTCTCCAACTCCCCTACTATCCTTCCACTGAAGGAATCGTATGTAAGTGACCCCCTTCAGCTGATAGGAGGCTAAGTTTGCACCTTCCTCTCCAGTCATCCCCGTAATCTATGTGATTTTCTGCATCTCCTCAATAACCTCATGTGGGTCCTCATCCACTTTAAACCCAAGAAACTCAGGTGGGTTAATCTTGAGAAATTCTTGCACCCTCGCCACTGTTGTGTTCCCATTCTGGGGAACATAGGCAACTTCCTGCTGGTTGACCTGAGTAGTCATAGCCTCTGCTAACATCTGAAATGCCGGCCTGAACTTGGCATGAGGACCTGTTCATGCAAAGGATCCGCTGGAGCTGGTGGGGCTGGCTGATAGCCATCTCCATAGACATTTCCATGGCCATTTCCGTTGCTATTTCTTCTACCAATTACTCAACATGGTGGAATATTTCTGCAAATGCATATAGCACGAGTTAAAGGAATAGAGAGGTAGTTCAACCGATAGCCATCTCCATAGACATTTCCATGGCCATTTCCGTTGCTATTTCTTCTACCAATTACTCAACATGGTGGAATATTTCTGCAAATGCATATAGCACGAGTTAAAGGAATAGAGAGGTAGCTCATCACACAACATAGATCATGGAAGATGAGAAATTTCCTAAAATGTCTTATAGCCTCTTCCCCATAAGTGTTGAGTGCTTCATAGTCAAGGAAAATACTACATAATGCGGCTTTTAGACACCCTAGGACACACCTACCCCTTTGCTCTGATACTAACTTTTTCATGACCCGAGCTGAGACCCCGGGTTGAGACACGGAACCTAGAATGACAAACGACTCAGAATAACCCATGGTTCATACATAGCATGAAGGAAGAGCATAATCAAGTAGAATTCAACATATACATGAATAATTGGATGAGTAAATATCATAATGTGTATATCTAGCAATAATATGACAACGCTAAATCACAAAGCTGAATATACTAAGTCTATCTCTGAAAAGCCTCTACTATCCGATAAAATACTGGGACAAGCCCCTAGCTAACTCCAAGTATGAAACTGAAATATATAATGAACATAAATAAATGAATGTCCTCGGATGATGAGGACTCACCCAACAAGGGATAAACTAGACTGATATGGGAGCGAGCTATCGACGAGATTGAGCTGGATCGCCGAAACTTATATCATGAGACGATATAGCATAAAGTATGTGGTCACTACTTGGAATATATTAAGTATGTAAGATAAGTAAAACATTCTTAGTAAAACATTAGCTGAAATCATACATATAAATTAAATATATCATAAGAGTAAGGACTACATGCTAAAGTCCATATTTGAGATATACATAATCATAGGCCATTCATCAATAATTTTACTTAATGACCCAACATTGAAAAATAGAAATCATATAACTTGTCATGCTTGAAATCGTATGTAAAAGCTCATGAACTGATCATTAGGTCAAACGTCCTATGAAACATAATATCATAATTAATGAACATGAGTAACTGAAGTACTCGTCATAAACGACAACCACCATGTATGAGCGCATAATGATCCCACATCTTGCCCACGTGGAGGAGAGCAATCCTAAGTCTTGCCAGGGAAATGGACGAATAAGGTGTGATAACACAGTGTACCCTCGAACATGGTAAGAGATCTCTTGAGAGGTCCCAAATATGTACCTACATTGGCGCATAGTTTATGAGATCGGGGAACCTCGAAACCCCTACCCTACTTTGTGATAGACACTACTCCCTAAACATGCATAGAGCACATATAATCATATTATCAAAATCATAGCTTAAATCTGAACATTGGGAGTCTTGACTCCAAGTCATATCATAAATGGGCATTACGACTCTTCACTCAAAATCATTTCAAAATCTGATCTTGTTAACCTTGTCTAAAATCATAATAATCATATTTAACTTGTCTGGGCTTGCCCAAATCATAAAATAATTCATACTTGAAATAAACTTCATAAGTCAAAATCATGGAACCATAAGTTGAGAGTTCATAAACATTCATGCATACTAGATAACTCATCATTCTTGAAATCATGGATCATAGGCTTGAATTTTCATAAAAACATGCATAATAGGGAATAATTTCTAATAATTTGAAATCATGAATTTATAATCAAATTTAAACATAGTATAGATAATTTCATGAAATTTATTAAAAACCAAGAAACCAATACACTTGATTAGAAATGTAAATTCTTGAATTAGAGGAGAAATTTGGGCATGAGGTGGAAGGAATCCCCCATTCATCGCCCTACATACCTGGGTAAATTGATTTTCAAACTGGTCACGAAAGCCCAAGAGTATTGAGGAAGAACTTGAGGAGGAACTCTAGTTTGATGCATGCATGGGAGCCTAATGACTTAGATTAGGCTAGAACCTCTTAAAACACTCATTTGTAGGCTCAAAACAACGTCATTTGGAAGTAGGAATATTAGGAATTTACAAAAATATCCTTGGGAACACATAATTAAAAACTGATTGCCAGGCACCTCGATCGTACCACGAGTCGTACCCATAAACAACGACTCCTGGTTTCCTCTCGTTTTTAGTATAGTACATTTTCCATGCTCACTATTTCTCAAACTAAGGGCCTCACAATGATTTGTTGTTTCCTATAACGAGTCGTACCATAGCTTGTGGTTAGAGGTCCCCATCCCCCAAAAAATATTCTAAGACTGCATACAATGAGTCATTGTTACCTACAAGAGTTATACCATTACCCCTTATATCCCTTAAGCCTTCCACTCACAAGATACTACAATTCTTTCCCCACGACTCATCATACCAACGATGAGTCGTACCTTGACTCGTAGGTCCAAGATCTGACAACCAGTAGTGTACCACAACTCCTGACCATAACTTGTTACATTAACCTAAACATCATTCCATGAGTCGTTATCACTTGTTTAGGAACACTAATGGCTCACCATGACTCCCTTGTACGATCCGCACCAAGGAACAATGATTATTACTGTTCGGCTGTCTGGATGACTACACGCAAGTGCACGTGGTCGAACAAGTAGTAAGTGGCTCAAGTAAGCCAAGTATCGATCCCACAGGGACTG